>JALPQI010016977.1:0-21592 GCA_025490895.1 Thaumatotibia leucotreta
AAGATTTGCCTGTAGTGTGTATTTTAATTCTTTTCTTTACATTTCTGATACCTATCTACACCTTATATAAGGGTCAATCACTTTTTTATTTTATTCTGTCACGTATCCCAGGGGACACCAGTTGCATAGTTTGCTAGAAGAAAGTATCCTGCTAGCTCTACTATCTGATTAGTGACGACAAGTGAGCAAGGCCACAGAACTGTAAAAAAAATCAAAGTATTATTAATTTTAATGCTATTAACACGTTCGACGCCGGTGACACAGCGTGTGTGACCAACAAAATCTGATTCCTATGCCAGTGACACACATATGTGATCAGAGTAACCTTATTCTTATGCCACTAGCATAAATCAAATTCTTCCTCCTATGCCAGTGCCATAGAAATACGAACGTTTTTGACACAAGTGCTGTGTCACTGGCATAAGATTACAATCTGTTCCGTCACACATGCGTGTCAATGGTATAGGAGTTCTATCAGATAATTTCTATCGGCATAGTATTAGCGCTTAGTGAAACAGTACTGGAGGCGAACGTGTTAAACTGTGATCTTTATGGTGACCCAGGAGAATGTAAGCATAACGAGAGACATAAAAAAAAGTGATTGACCCATAAACACTATGCAATTAGCTCCTTTACTCTTCACAATGGTGCGGACTTAATATTGAATGGCAATAATATTGTAGTAGTTGCTAGAGATTTTGTCTAAGTAGAAACCCCGAATAAAGGCGTAGGCATGTACCTCATATTAAAGAGTCTTAAAGCTTAATGATCTAGTTACCAAGAATTCTCACTACTTATTCCTATGTTTCCAAAGTTTATGCCTTTTCTTTGGATGTATATGTATGTCTTAAAATATTTAAGTATCTACAATGTCTTCAACTACATTACATATCTGAATAAAATTATATTTTCTTAGTTATCCTATTTCACGATGAAGTAAAGTAGTTATAAATGAAGTGATGTAACGTAACTGAATGCGTACCATAAAATATATTTAGTCCATAATATCTACGCCCTAGTTGTAGTTTAGAAGTAGAGCTCGCCTCATTAATTATTCACAAAAAAGCTTGGTTAGGATAATAGTATTGCAACATTTGGCTTTACACGATGGTGAATGATGGTCCGTTTGTACATATACTTATATATATATTATTGTTTTGTTACTATGTTATATTTATTATGGGGTTACGAGTGTTTGTTGACCAAACCGACGATCTAGATTGTAAGTAACATAAGTGGGCAAAGAAGTTGCTTTATTTCTCTCGTACGAATTAATCTTTACTTTCTTCAATGACGCTTAGATAAATTACTTATATTTTTAAATCTTGTGACACTTCTCACTAAGGCATACCTACAGAAAATAAAACAGAACTTATAAACTCTCTTGCGTTTTACTGTCATCCAATTGCTATAGCCTCGTAAGTCGTAAGGCCCAATGTACATTATACAATGTACGCTCCAATTCAATGAAATTTAAACCTTTTATGAAGTTAATAAAGTCGCATTTCCTTTGTTTTTTTGATTTTACATAGAAGAGAAATTCAGCACTATTATTTACACTGCAAGGTTCAAAATAAGATTTGAGATGAACTGGCAAGAAATGGGTCAGAGACACCGACGTACTGACCGGAACCCATCATACCACTACCTTTATCATACATACGAAATCAACTCGGTCTATATCACCGACATCTCCACAATAAAAGCTGGAACGACCTGGTCTCCTGCAGACAAACCAAAGAAGTACTACCCTAGCTAAACTGCCAGCTTACGAAAACCTACTACGAACGCCCAGACACAAACTGACGAAAATAGTAGGATTGATCACGGGACACAACACCTGCACAATATGGGCAAAACAGATAGTCCTATGTGCAGGGCCTGCATGGAAGAGGAGGAAACAGCAAAACATATTCTTCTAGAATGTAAACAGGTAGATTTTTTTTTTGTTTTGAGACGAGTTTGGAGAGGGTGCCTCCACTTTCCGTCCAATTTGACGCCTGGGTGCCCCGAAGGGGCGCCCAGGGGGATAAACAGGTAGAGGCATACAGGAGTAGGCACTTGGGGACTCCACGTACACTATAGGAGGCATTTAACAACCTGAAACTAAAACATACGCCGAGTTTCGTGGAGGAGCTTGGATGGTTGGAATAGGGCAACCTCGCTATCACGCATAAAAGGCACGATGGTTGTCGAGTCCTAAAAGCCCAGTAAACCTAACTAACAGACGGTGCCTTTTTAGGCTCTAGTGCGAGAAGTGTGTTATTTTACGTCAGGTCCAAAACTTCGGAGGGCCATCTGCACTAAAAAAACGTCGTACGAGACACGTGCAAAAACGAAATTCGTAACTCGCTATCGGTCGTGTTTTAAAACATCGCCACTAGTTTCGAATTTCATGTTTTTCGCACTTGTAACGTAATGTACTACCTATTAAAGAAAATGGTTTGGTAGGCCTTAGGTACGAGGCTAAATCTTTTCTACCGAGAGATGCTGATAGGAAATAAAATAAGTGTTTTTAAGCCCCAGTGTGCTTATCATGAGCTGCCGCCTCGTTATTAACGCGGACTTACTTTCTATCCATCCCGCCCGTACTTGCGTATTGGTGCGAGCGAGCCAGATAAAAAATCCACATTAGTAACTCGGCGCCAGCTTATGGTAGGTACGTCTACTACTGTAGGTATATTGGAAGTAGATATATAAGTATAGGTACCTACTTATAAGAGAGAGTATCATCATATTATCAGCCGAAAGACTTCCACTGCTGAACATAGATGCCCCAGATGCCCCAAAGATTGCCACAACGACCGGCGAGTATGACGAAAGAGTATCCACTGGAAAGTCATAATCGCCACCGCAATAGTAGTGGATGTGTAACCAGGCGCGGATCCAAGACTTCGTTTAGGGGGGGCATTGACCTATAATATGATAATATTTTATGCTTAAAACAGCACCTAGGCTTACGTAAGTCCTGTGTCAGGGTGTGGGTATGCAAGCGGGTTTCTATAGCGAAATATGAAATAACAAGACAATATATATTGACTAGGATATATTATTTATTAAAATATAAAAACATGCAGATGTACAAGATGACACTCAAAGTTTTAGTATTTAGTTATTTTTTTCATGTAAACAGTTTCACTCTCCGAATTTGACAGATAAACAATGTTAGAAACACAATTTGGAAAAGTTCAATGTCTCTGGCGGGTTCGAACTGGCGGCCTTTATCACTAACCACGTCGTTTTAACTAACCAACTGAGCAAGGAAGTCTTACTGGTTGGGAAAAAAAATCTATCTTATCCGTTAGTACGCACACCCCAGGAGGCGACTAACAATGTCTATTATGCAGATTTCTTAAAATGAGCTTTTGGCAGTTGTTTTGTTATAGATTAATCCTTATTAGTATAAGGGTAAAGACTCACCATTTTTTCGTAGTCTTAATTAAAGTCATATATAAGGCTCATTTCTGAACTGGCAAATCAAATGTTCATTCTTAGGGTGCATTCAGACCAAACGAGCATTCGCTATTCTATCCCCCGCTCTACGAAATCAACAAAATCATTTTTTGTGTAACGATCGAATTTCGTAGAGTGGGGGGATAGAATAGCGAATGCTCGTTTGGTCTGAATGCACCTTTAGAAATCGTCAACTATACCTACCGCATGCGACTTTAGAAACGGCTACAAATATATCGGATCGGCCCGCGGGTGCTCACAAACATCTAAGAGCGCATGTTCAGATATTTTTGAGCACCATGGCTGCTCCGATTTATCTGATGGCGACTGTACTTATTGAACTTAGGCGGCATCGAGACTAAAGATCATTTCTAACATTGTTACATAGTTTCGTTTACAGAGACGAAGGGAGGTGATTTTGAGTAAAAATATTCGCAACCTTATACCCCTTGCATAAGGTTGAGAATAAATACGCGACGTCTGTGAGACCCCATCTACCAAAGAGAAAGAGCCAGCATCAATTTAATCTTGTCTTTATTGTAAGCACCAATAAGTAAGTAATAGTAAGCAGTTGACAACCTTAGGTTCGTGATATTATAAACTACTTAGATATAAAATCACAATCCATTCGAAGCATAAGTACTATATCTACCTATATTAGGTTTAGCATCTCATTTGCGCAATCTAGTGACTAGGTACTCGTATAGATGCCGATTTCTAAGAATGAACTTTTGACAGTTATACAGGTGTATTAATCCTAATGAATATGAGATATTATGAGGACGACTCACCATTTTTTCGACAGCCTGAACGTCATGTACCTAATATATGTCATTTCTTAACTGTCAAATATTCATTCTTAGAAAACGACAACAATAGGTACCATAAAACGGGGTAAATAGGAATGTAGAGTAAAATGGTCTATTAGCCCAGGACAAACAGTCCAGTTTAGAACACCAGATTTTTTTATATGCGTTATTCTAAAGTGGACTGTTTGTCTTGGGCTAACAGACCAGTTTACATTCCTATTTACCCCTATTTACTGTAAGCCTAGATTTATTTTGTCGGTAGTAATAAATTAATTAACAGACTGGTTTCGATTGAATCTTTATTACAGTAGCATCAAAATAAACGCAAAAAAGCTATAATACGGACATAATTATTTCATAATAAATAATAACTAAACCTAGTCAATATTTACATTTCACTGGTAAAAACATAGACATGAAAAAATATAAAAATATCACAGTGTTAGTCGTACATAATTTTGAATAACAAGTAGATAACTTAGGTACCTAGGTATTCCTTAGGGTCTCCCCAAACCTATCGACGCTTTCGCATTTTTAAGGCATATTACTCCGTATCACCGTCGATCGGTGTCGTCTGAGTTGTTCCTTTTCCGCTCTTATTACGTAGTAATAAAGGTTATCAATTATAATAAATGGATTTAACTAAATTCGTGTCGATAGATTTGTGGAGAACCTTAGGTTGCGCTCCACTGGATTGGCCTAGTACCGCGGCCGCGAACTTCGAAATCCGCAAATTTCGAGGATTTGTCTTATTCACTCCACTCCAACGCAAGCGTCATTAGAGTGACAGAGAAAAACCATCGAAATTTGCGAATTTAGGAGATCGCGGAAGGGCCGCTGAACTTGAAAATTCAAATTGAACTTTAAAATCCGTTTGTCTCTGTCACTCCAACGAAGGCGTCATTAGTGTGATGGAGACTGATGCTCGATATTTACGAATTTCGAAGTTCGCCGTTGCCCTACTGTTTCCCCTAAAGCTGCGCGAGGATAACTAAATCGTTTCTATTGATACATGAAAAAAAAACACATCCCTCGCACACTGTTATTGCAGCATGCAGCCCTATATTGTTGACGGTCCGGCATATTTTATTTTGAAGGAAAGTCCGTCATAGGTATGCATCTTTATACTGTTCAATTAGGGTCGGAAATCAATTGGTAGACGGGCTTTCCTGATAGAAGGTCTCACCCGCATTGAACTTATGATGCGTTTCCGCATAATTCAACAATATAGGGCTGTAGCTAAACTTGAATTTGAGGCGTTGCCGTGATATCGGCGGAACCGATGTAAAATGTTACTTGAGTTCTGATTAAACTTTTACATAGTTGTCATTACTCGTTGGAGGATTATGGCTTCTCTACGGCCTGTTTACATTAATATAGAATAAGCATAGGAATGGCCTTTTTACTTTTAGTTAAACATCCCACATTGTCACTTACCATAAAGACTAACCCTTTTATTATTAATTATTATAGTTAATTAACTTAACAGCTGCTAATAATTGTTTGTCCCTTTTTCTCTTATGGACACATTGTTAAGACCGAAAGGGACAAACAATTATTAGTGGCTTGTTAAGTTAACAAACGTTTATTAATGAGGGGGTAGGTAAAATATCTTCATACAAAATATCGGTCCCAGCAAGCATCCTTATGGTGAACGTTAAAGTTAGATGTCTTACTAAAAAAGTACCCATTAGGTAGGTATATTTTTTTCCATCTCACACAGCATCACCACTGCCATCATTATTTTTCCCATGATTTCTTTTTCTAACCCCAGAATCTATATTAGACAGTTCAAAATCATGATTTTGAAATTTATAATCTTGCAACCGGCCAGTGCTTGAAGATCTTTTCAAAGAAGTTGTTGCTATAGTTCCATTAGTTATATGAAGAGGTCTTGAAGGGTGGATTCGTGGAACATGCGTACTACTTGTATTATTTGCTTGTGCATTAGAAAGGGCCCGTGTACAAACATCTAATATCCTATCTAGTGTGGCGCCACTTATCCTATCTCCACCACCATCAATTACAGGTTGTTTACTACTTATATTACTTGTATTCATCCTATTACGTCTGTCATTAACACCGATGCTAAATAAACCACATAGGAAACTAAGATTAAAAGGAATGTTAAGTATATAAGTAAATACTATCATTACAAGCAGAACAACTAATATTACAGTAAACATTACCGTTAAAAAACCAGTCATTATTACATTCACGGGAAACCACATGCCATCTGAAAAAAAAACAAGGGAACAGTGAATGGAGAGGTTTAAATCTATAAAAAAGTTACATAATTATATTTGTCTACTGGGTCACCTTTTTAGTGACTGAATGACTTGATGAAGAAAAGAAAGATAAGTAGTAAAAAAATCAAATTTAAAACAAAAAAGAGAATACGAAAATATTTTCTAAAGATATTGAAATTGTAATTCATTTATTTTAATCAAATCGCATATTGTGCTAGTAGCAATCATACTTTAATAGGTAAGTAGGTATATTAATTTTAAATTATTACCTGTTATCCCATGTATTATAGTCTGGACTGTAGCACTTATAGTGATCATAGGCTCGGATATAATTGTAGTAAACATTCTCACACCTATTTTCAAGGGATTCATGTATTTTAAGAACTTGGTAGGGTCTGGAGGCGGTACATCACAGGTAGATGACCAAATATACCATTTACACTTATTGATTGCTGCCATGTAGTGGTCAAATTCATGTTGTTCTGCTTCCTGAAAAAGAGTATCCATTTAATAATATTAAGTACATATAAAACATAATTGCTAAGAAAAAAATTCACATGGGTCACAAAAAACTTACTTTATTTAACAAAATATAATGAAATATTTAGTTGATAAATAACATCAACCTCAAACACATTTTTTACCCACATGCATATGATCAGGATTATGTATGTGAAATTATAACAAAGCTTGTCAAGTGGTCATAAAATTTAAGAGCACTTACTTATAAACATTTACATGATATTCATCAATTTCATCATCATCACTAGTTAAATACAATAATAACTTATTATGAGGGTTAAAACTTACTTTGTATGATACAAATACTTCATATAAATATAGTGCAATAAAAACAATAATCTTAAAGTGTCTATGAGACATGTGGTTCCAGAGCCAGATAATTACACCACCAGCAGCTAATGTTGCAAATGCCATAGTGATTTCCATCTGCAAAAAAAAACCCAATACTTATAAATTATTGACAATATTAAAAAATAATTGAAAGCTATTAATCATTTATATAAATATCTTGATATAAGTGAGTGAATCAACTTTTTTCAGTCTTTTATTGCCATGGCTAAAGTCTCTTGAGTCACACTGGTTTTACGCAAAATTATGCAAATAGTATCTGTAGTCCAAGTTTGTAGGTGGCCAATTAAGGAAAAGGCTTGTTAACACCAGAATAATGCATGTTTGTATAATTTAAGTCACACAATTTTGCTTAAAACCAGTGTGACTTAGGTGACCGTAACCATGGCAATAACAGACAGAAAAAAGTTGATTCACCCATTTACATCAAGATATTCATATAAATGTATAATTCATTCACTTGTGGATTAAAAACATTCATATAATTTAAGACATTTAGCAAGTGCTTCAAAAAAAGTTGTAAATTGGATGAGTTAATGAGAAAATCTAATATGTTTTCAAAGTTACCTTATATTCCATCAAATAAAATTGGATGTAATCATTCCATGCCATAACTATCCTCTCTGAAACACTGGGCTTGTAAATTGCATTCTCAACATATCCCACTGAGCGACGGAATATTTCCTCGGATAGAGCCACACTTGGATTGAGATAATCATTCAAGGCAGTCCATTGACTTTCATCAAATCGCATTTGAACTGAAACATCAACTGAATTGTCTTCATTTTTCTGGAAAAAATAAAATGGAATGCAGTGCAATTTGGTTCAAAACACTCTAAGGTCACAAGTTTATGTAAATGGACATGGAAAATCTTAGGCATTCAATGTCAGCATACAAAGTTATAAATCAAGAATCAGAAGCAACTTTTAACTGCAAAAATTAGCTTCAAAGATTACTGGAGGATAAATATAATCTTGCGGTTGATCAGTATAATCGGTCTGCCATTTGTACATTTTTTTTGTATTTTGTGCAATAAAGCTTAAATAAATAAATAAATAATTTAAATTTACAGCTGTACTCAAGTTAAATACATAATAAGAATAATAACAAAGAGTTTTTCTACATTGAAACATATGTTAGCAAAGTTACGACTTACCTTATATTGTCCACCTTTTAATATAATTGCTAGCATTCGTTTAAAGAACCAGTCTCTCATTCCAGTACTTCCAGATGCGGATTCTGTAGTCCTAACCTGAGGCAAAGGCATCCTCAGATCAGGTGTAACATCAGTATTCTCCTTTGGTTGAAATATTGCGTCATTGTTATTGTGCCATGGGTCCGGCCCCTCTTGATGCGCACTTTGAAAAAAACATATTGTTATTAACAATGTTATCTTCATTTTATGTGGAATATATCATTTGAATTTTCGATTCGAATCACAAGGAGTTATTTTTTGAAATGACGTTAGTGACATTTGTTTAGATTACTGAGTGACTGACAATGACATTGACATTGCTATACATTTACAAAAGGGAGAAGTAATCTGAGGGGAGAAGGGAGATCGGGTGGCTGCTGGCTGTTGGCTGTGCTGTGCTGCTGGGTGGCTCCATAGAGTATATTGAATAATAGTGGGTGGCTCTTTAGAGTATTATATACTTTGGTGGCTGGCAAACCATTGAGCCATTGGCAAACCCTCGGCGAACCGGATGCTAACCGGAAACGTAAGACTTTTATCATATTCGAGCAAACATTTCAACGACAGTACAAGGTACAGCGGCTCTACCGCGAAAAACGAGATTCGTATATTTCAAGGATTTGTCTCTGATCTTAATTTTTACCATAATGTAACCAATAAATGCATGGATATGGAATATGGATATGGATTTGACAACGTAATAATAATAGCAAGAACGAAAGGGATGGTCTTATGAAACTTTTTACTAGTGGAAGTGAAAAGGAACGATAATCGTCCGTCCTTATCACTGTGCCACTATTTTTTGTGTGTGTGGCACGTAGATGCTAAATCTAAGTGCCAGACAAATGCGTTGAATACGTCACTATAGATTTTTTTTTTTCTACTTAGTATCTTCTTAGTAGTCTGTGACTATGTCTATCCCTCTTAGTGGCACACTATGTGCGGCCCCTCGAATAAATGTTATATTTATAAATTATCTCATTACTGTAATGATTTTCACAATGTTTTATTTAGTTGCTTGAATAATCCTCGTTTTTTTTTCTGAACGTCAACTCAACTGTCACTGTCAGACCAATTTTGACATTGGCATATTTGACATCTTAACTTAAAATCGTAAATTTCGTAAACGCGGAAAGAGCAAATTATATTTAATTTACTTTCCTAATATATATAATTTGTAATCGAAAGCACTCAAATCTGTCCTTAAGAGTTCCAGTAACGACAATGTCATCAATCGATTTCGATCCATCTATAAAATTGTGCTTAAAGCACTTACACTCCAGTGCCTCAGATTCAACCGAACAACTCCGTCTAACCCTCGACGATATCATTCGTCAGTCGTACGGTAATGCAAAAACCTTAGCCAATACGTTGCCTAAGAAGTATTTGAATGAAGAGAAAATGGAATCGCCTCGGATGGCGAAGCATAAGAGCGAGAAAGCGTCCAGTTCGAAGACAGTGCCTATACCGCAGCAAAGTCCGCAGCAGTTGCAGATTCCAGAGCGGGAGAACGACGACGGGTCGGTAATGGACGGGGAGCTGGCGTTTGACCTGCTGGAAGAGGACTTGACGTGCGCCGTATGCCGGCAGATCGCCGTGCAGGCGGGGAACCGCCTTGTAGAGTGTGAAACTTGCCATGCTCTTTATCATCAGGTAAAATACTGCAGAGTCGTTTGGCCCTTTATTTTATGAAATATAGTTCTCTCCTTTTGATTGCACATTTTGTAACATCTCTATGTAGATTTACCTTAAGATAAGCCTGCAAATAGTTAAGAACAAAAAACCTATTTCTTGTACTTCCTAAAGTAGGACAATGTTTTAGAGTTTGGAATACTTAGTTTGACTCTTATTTACATGATGATAAAATTAAATCCAAAAAGTTCTTTTAACATTAGTGATCAAATTTTTTCGACCAGTGTTCGCAGTACCTGGTAAAATTACTGCACTATAAAATAATTAGCAATACAATTTTGTTCCTTTCAATAAATGTTAAGATTTTTAACTCTGGTTCTTTTGTTTCATTACAGTTAATTTTTTCGATTTGTTTCAGGATTGCCATAAACCTGTTATCAGTGACAATGATGTCAGTGCAAGTTGGCAGTGTGCAACCTGCCTCGCCTCTCAAGGTTTTGTTACGAGTTACACCAAGATATCTTCTGCCTCCAAGTCACCCACACATGTATCTGGATCCACTACACCAGTGAAAATATCATCTGGAAATTCCTCATCTAAGGTGGTCACTCCTAATATAAATATCATCTCGGCGGATAAAAGATTGCAGTTGATGAAAAAGAAAGCAGCTAAGCAGCATGATAAGAAGAAACACAAGTGAAGAAGTTGGAGTAATGTCAAATAAATAATTGCAATTAAATAAGATGTTGATATTTACAATAACAACATAAACATATGATTGAAAAATATCTGTTTTTAATTTTTACAGATGTGCGAAATAATATTTTTGTTTAAAAGTTGAATCAAGTTTATTCTTCTCTAATAAGGTAAACTGTAAACTGTTGCGGGATTGATTATACAATACTTAACACATAAAACATATGCGGACATAATAAAAATAAAATTTTTCATTGTGAATCTCTTCATTCCTCGTTTATCGGTCTACGAAATGCCCAACCATCATAGTCCTACATAACAGTTCTTACACTGTGGACCTAGCACATCTTGTGTTTGTTAGCAAACTTTTTCATCACACTTGCTGTCTAAGCGCGCCATTGCTTGCATGCGTAGCGGTAGTAATAGAAAACTGAAACTCCCTAGGGAGTAATAGAAATGTCAGTACGTCATTTAATGATGTTTTGTCATAAAACTTATTTTTTTATCGGCAAGTGTGATGAACAAACAATGCTCGGAGGGGGTGAGCTGTTTTCATACTAAATGACATGTATCACGTGACATTTAGTATGAAAACAGCTCACCCCCGCCGAGCATTGGTGATGAAAAACATTGTATGCACCACGGTCGGTAAGCGGAAAACTAACTCAAGTCATTAAAAGCCCTCCGCCTACGGCGTCGGGCTTCTAACACTCTCGTTAGTAATTCTGTTCTTGTTCTGTTTTCCCTTGATGCACAATGTACTATTTAACAACAAATGGGTCTTATTATTATCCTCTCAACAGTCTGCCTGCGACAACGGGTGTGACGTCGTGCCGGAAACGTCAGGATAATATTAAACGTAGGTAGGTAAGTTTATGCGATTGAGACCAGTTTGTCGTTAAAATATGAGTGGTTATCGTAAAAGATTAAATCAATATACCTACCTACTAAATTAATTATAGTAGATGGATTAATTATTTATACTTACCGTAAAATGGTCCTACTTTGCTCCTTGGGTGGTAACAATGCTCCAAGCAAAAAAAAAGTTATGTTTCGTTCCAGACGAAAATACTTGTTATCTGGGTAAATTTTAATGTTTTCGTCGGGTAATACGAGATTTCACCTAGCAACTCGGGAATGATTAACTGTCAAAAGTTTAAACGTATTGCCAGTAGCTGTCAAAAGTGCAACAAGCGTGGATGCAACCGATTTTGTTAATGCAAAAAATCTGTTCCCATATCAAACGTCTCTGGATGAAATTTGGTAAGTGTTTTATTGTTTCACCTAACATATCATTGCCTATCTGGAAACATAGTATTTAAGTGATTGCTTCGGTAGTTTCCAAATTATTACTTTTTTTCACGGACGGTATTACTATGCACATGGTTTTGGGGATATTTTGCCCCAGGAGCGATGTATATCTTTTAAATATTGATTTGAGTTAAAAAAACTTCTGTTATTGTTTTCATCATGCCCAGAACGTACAGCAGAAGAATTGACGCAGGGCGTTATAAAGCCTAACTGAAGATGCGTTAGAAGAATGTCTGCGAGCTATAGAGTCGAAAAGGTTGGTCTACCCGGATTCCCACCCATATTTACTAAAGAAGAAGAATTACATTTCTGCGACTGCATTGAAAGAAAGGGCCAGTACGGATTTAGAATTAGATTACGCATCATTGTTAAAGCGTTTATTTTGATTAATTATATTTTGTTTTTATAAGCAGGTAGACTAACTACCAGATTTCTTTAGATTTAATGGTTGCAATTAAAGCAATAACTTGCGAAATGCTTATGAACGTTAATTTATATGAAACTTTTTGTGTAATTATAAGAATAGTTTGATGCTAATGGAGCTACAAGGTATTTGATTAATATTAACAAAAAAAAGTGTGTTTGTCAGCAAAATTTGTATTTTTCTGCTACCCTAACTATCATCCTATCGAGTATTGATGAATATAGCACGCTATTTAATGCTCCACGCCAGGGTCCCGTTTTATAAAGTTACAAGTTACAATTTTACAGGCGTTTACTGGCAACACTTGCCCCGTTTTTTACAATTTGCGTTTTATAAAAGTACTATGTTACAATTTTACAAGTTACAGGTACAAGTGCCTGTAGCTCAGCCATAGACAAAAATACAGGAGTTTAATAGTTTTAAACTCGTAATCGAACAAGTGTTTTATAAAAATATTGTAAATAACAAGTGTAGGTGTGGTAGACTTGTAACAAAATCTGACGTACGTCTTGAGTCCTGTAACCGCAACTACAAGTGCAATTTTCCCAGTTATTTCGTGTGCTATAGACGTTTGCTCGTAATACTGTTGAAATTATTCACTTTCTGAGAGATTCTTCATAGTTTTGGCCAACTACCACGAACTCCGAAAACCGCAAACGACGATTTGTCTTTGTCACTTCTAACAAGGCGATATTAGAGTGAAAGAGAAAAATAATCGAAATTTGCGGATTTCCGAGTTTGCGGTAGGGCCGCTGACTATGACTACACTTTTTTACTTATGTCTGGAGCATAAGGTCTAAAGTTGTATACATTATTATATTTATTCCCTTGACTGTACCCCGATAGCGTTGACCGAGACTGTTTCAGCTCCTAATAAATTTGGACTTCGGAGTCGGACACCGTACGACTTCAAAGAGCAAATGAACTCCACACAAATTTAGAACATCTCTCTCATCGTTTTATTTTCGCTAATTTCGAGGATTTGTCTCTGTCACTTTAATGAAGCCTTCGTTGGAGTTACGGCGAAAAATCTTCGAAATTTACAAATTTTGAATTTCGCGGTAGAAGGGCTGATTTTCCATCAAAATAAACATATATAATCTGTGGATACGATTATTTATGTTAGTTTTTATTTTTAATTAGTGATGTCCGTCACGCCTGTAGATGTTACTTGTAATCGAGATTTACCATGGTTCATTACAATTGTAAATTTTTGTGTGTATTTATAAAACACCTGGGTCCCGTTTTATAAAGTTACAAGATACAGGTTACAAGTGTACAGGTTACAGGAACCTGTAATGCACTATGAACTGTTACAGGTGTTTTATAAATACACGCAAAAATTTACAATTGTAATGAACCATGGTAAATCTCGATTACAAGTAACATCTACAGGCGTGACGGACATCACTAATTAAAAATAAAAACTGACATAAATAATCGTATCCACAGATTATATATGTTTATTTTGATGGAAAATCAGCCCTTCTACCGCGAAATTCAAAATTCGTAAATTTCGAAGATTTTTCGCCGTAACTCCAACGAAGGCTTCATTAAAGTGACAGAGACAAATCCTCGAAATTAGCGAAAATAAAACGATGAGAGAGATGTTCTAAATTTGTGTGGAGTTCATTTGCTCTTTGAAGTCGTACGGTGTCCGACTCCGAAAGTCCAAATTTATTAGGAGCTGAAACAGTCTCGGTCAACGCTATCGGGGTACAGTCAAGGGAATAAATATATTAATGTATACAACTTTAGACCTTATGCTCCAGACATAAGTAAAAAAGTGTAATCATAGTCAGCGGCCCTACCGCAAACTCGGAAATCCGCAAATTTCGATTATTTTTCTCTTTCACTCTAATATCACCTTGTTAGAAGTGACAAAGACAAATCGTCGTTTGCGGTTTTCGGAGTTCGTGGTAGTTGGCCAAAACTATGAAGAATCTCTCAGAAAGCGAATAATTTCAACAGTATTACGAGCAAACGTCTGTAGCACACGAAATAACTGGGAAAATTGCACTTGTAGTTGCGGTTACAGGACTCAAGACGTACGTCAGTTTTTGTTACAAGTCTACCATACCTACACTTGTTATTTACAATATTTTTATAAAACACTTGTTCGATTACGAGTTTAAAACTATTAAACTCCTGTATTTTTGTCTATGGCTGAGCTACAGGCACTTGTACCTGTAACTTGTAAAATTGTAACATAGTACTTATATAAAACGCAAATTGTAAAAAACGGGGCAAGTGTTGCCAGTAAACGCCTGTAAAATTGTAACTTGTAACTTTATAAAACGGGACCCTGTAATAGTTCATAGTGCATTACAGGTTCCTGTAACCTGTACACTTGTAACCTGTATCTTGTAACTTTATAAAACGGGACCCAGGAATAGCTCCGAATCCAAAGCGATCTTGCCTTGGAGCAAAGATTCCTGCTTCATACAAATTACTTTGCTCCAAAAGCAATGTTTAATAAAATCTGATGCATTAACTTATCTGGCACAAATTTCACTTCAAAGTGTAGGCAAACAGTACATATTTCCCATAAAACCTTTGAAAGTACCATAACTCCATATTTATAAAATATGCGATGCGATTCGTAAAAGTGGAGCCAATTTTGGAGCAAAGTAGGACCGTTTTACGGTAATTATTTATAGTATCTCGGGTGGAAAGGCACCCATTTCCGACGAGGTAGTTTGGCGCTCGAACCAAGTGAGAACGCTAATAGTGCGAGTCGGAAATGGGTGCCTTTCACCCGAGTTAAACACTCTACTTTTCATTACGAATGAGAGGAAAGAGAACACATAAAAGTATCAATTGAATGTAATAGTTACTAGTAAGAATTTATTTTTAAGTATAAATTCATATATGGCAGTATAACATTATTCCGTCGCTTACCTACGCGTATAAAAATTAAAAAAAAAACTTGATAGGTTTGTTCCCCTTGGTCACCGCTATACAGTATGTGTCTTTCATAACGACATTGCTTTTAAGGGGTGAAAGTATAAGTCTTAATGAACTGAAATTAGCATATTTAGTTAAAGTATTCAAAAAAAATTGTTTCATACAAATTAATTCGGCACGCAATGTATCAGTAATAACAATAACTAATAGATTAAACCTAACAATTGACATATGATTTCATTGAAATCTCGCTCTTAGTGACATCCGGACAAATACAATCAATTACCTACATGTCGGTGACACTTTTCGATGACAAGTCCGTCAAAAATCATGACCCTTGTTCATAAGAAAAGGACTTAACAGCCCAGGGTGCATAGCCAAGTTGCCAATGGCTATCGCTCAGTAGCGTAATTTAGTTTTCCGTCTTTGTCATTCTTTCTTATAAGTGCGACAGAGACGATTAAGCGCTAGGTAATTTTGTGTTAACTAAGAAGGCGGAATCAGATAATCGTTTTGTTTATGTACCGATTGAAAACTTCACATTGATTGAGTTGAAGTGTCAAGATAACATCAAGTTTCCTAATAAACTATATATAATAACTTTCCTAATAAATTTAATAAAAATGTTTGAACTAGGTAATGTGATTTCTAAGAAGTGATAATGTATGTGCAGTGATTTTTGATATCAGTTCAGTGAATAATACGATTCAAAATGTGCTGGACACAGAAAGAATTGTTGATGTAAATTTGTTGTGCTAGTGTAGTCCAAATCTCGTATGTTTTAAATTGTAGTATTTTCTAGTAATGGATAATTCAGTAAATAAGTTAACGTCGGCAACTGTTCGCAGTTACTTTAATGATTTGATCGAATTAAAATGAAAACGAAACTAGCTTTTCCTCTCAGAAACGTCAAATAAATGTTTGCATTACATTGCTGCTCGAGATTTTTATAAAAATTAATTACTCTTAAATAATAAAGGCAATCGTTATATTCTTTTACTAAAATGGTTAACAACACTTTAATCTATCGTTACTTAAAAGCAATGTCGCTATCAAAGACACACACTGTATAAAACCAAAACACTTAAATTTTAACCGATAAATAAAAATAGTTGAATGAATTGACATAGGTATTTAACTTACGATTATCGCTACAAAAAAAAAAACAAAAACTAGAAACCAAGAACTAATATCTTCGAATTTGTTTCTAAATAAGAGTGTTGTTGGCACTTTGTTCGGCTTGATGCTTACAATTTTACAAGGCGAGCACTAATAGGAACATATCTTTTTGCAACCCAAGGGCCGCGATGCATCGTTTTCCATCCGTATCATAGATAAGGTCAATGCGGATAAGACCGTCTATCAGGAAAGTTCATCTACCAACTGATTTTCGACCCTAATAAAGTATAAGACGCATATGACGGACTTTCCTTCAAAATAAAATATGCCGGACTTAGCCGCACTGACCTTACCTAAACAACAACCCACTTTCCGAGCATGAGCAATGAAAAATTCTTAAGACAGCTCTTAAATGCGATCTTACAGCATAAGAGCACCTGTATCTCGATTTTCGGCCTCGCCTATAAACATATCGGGTAGATAATTAAATTAGGTTGTTCCATTTAGATTTTTTTGCTAGATACTTAACTTTTGGCCTCGCACGGCAGTTCATAGCCCTCAGTTGCTCTGGATCCAGGGGCTTTCACATTACACTGTGTTCACTTCGCAGCTCTTTCGAATAGACCAGGTATCAATGGACAGGCAAAGGTAAAATACGGTGCATTTAAAAATGCTCAAAAATATGTCCAAGCTCAAGTTAATTCTGTCTAATATGAATGTCGTAACATATTTAGGTTTAAGAGGACAATTTTGACAGGTACCTACATATTTTCGCATATGACTGGATCGTGCCAAGTCTCAAAGTAGGTTCACTAGGTATAGAATCTTTATTTTCTGCGGCCAGAAATAGAGCCCGTTTCATAACCCCGTTGAAAAACTTGTTTCGGTAGGTAGTTGCTGTGTGTCAATACATATACCTACCTTAAGTCAAAAACGTTACTATTAGGTACATACAGTTGATACAGTCAGCCAAATTGAATGCTAGGCCACTCGGGAACTATGTCAAAGCCAGTAGTGACGTAGTACTTTAATTTGGATTGTAAGAAATAGAGAGCGGATTTCAGGTAGCGTTTTAAAGATTAATATGGATTTGACTGTAATAAATTTATTATTATTTCGACACACAAAAAATGTATTGCAGCCATAAAAGTAAGGGTGCGTCACGAAGGCTATAACAACTTTTGATATAATATTAGTCGCAATAACGCTCATTTGATATAATTATTGAATCATATAACAACAAATAATATATTTATCAAATGATATATTTATTATTTTATATAATAATCAATTTAAATAATGATATTTCATATAACATACTTTTAGTTTAATTCATATTTCGTATAATTATCTTATAGTATAACGCTACTTTTCTTAAAACTTGATAATTACCAAGATATTGGCTCCTAAATAAAATTTGGTTTTGATCATAATTACTAACGAATGGGGACTAAATCTGCAGTGAGCGAGCGAAGCGAGCGAACAAAACCTTCCGGGGCAGATCCGACTCGCTTTGCTCCCGCCTTAGTCTTAGAGGTTTTTTTTTTTGCAACCCAGAAAAGTTTATTATTGTATATCAAATGAGAATTATACCGTATGAAGGTTATACAAAATAAGTGTTATATTAACTATTCATTATACTAAACAATAATAGATATTTTAATATTATACCAAAAGTTTATTATATACAATGAACGATTATATTATATACTACGAAAATATATTTTTTGTTGTTATATCGAATGAAAATTATTAATTATTTTTATACGGATCATTACACACCCTAAAAGTAAAACTATTTATCGATAATTTTGTGAATATTAGGCAAAATTTATGATAACCATCATAATTCTCTTAAAATAATAAGGGTCGTGAAATAAAGTTTTTTTCTAAAGTCCATATTTTCGGAGATAATCGCTCCAAAAAAAAAAAGTGTCCCCCCTCTAACTTTTGATCCGTAGGTCCAAAAAATATGAAAAAAATCATGAATAGTTAGCTTATAGAATACTTTAAAATAAAACTCTTTCGAAAATAATCGGCCCAGCCGTTTCTGAATAACTACGGAACCCTACACTGAGCATGGCCCGACATGCTTTTGGCCGGTTTTTTTTGTTGTAGGTATCGAATACAGCTACATACATTCCGTAAATTCAGGCAGTACCTACTTACCCCTCAACTCTATCCACTACGCTGTCAGATAATGCAACATTAACTCGATTTTATACATTTCACTTTTTATTACCTTTTATTTTAGCTATAATAACAATAATTCATCTTTTATTTTTACACCAAACAGGATCTACAGTATACAGTTAGGTACCTACCTACTCACAACATTTTGCCGTCGACTAAGCTTTCAGAGAAAAGCTAATGATAAAAGAAAACACAGTTGAGCGAATGTTTTTTTTATTTATACAATATCACATCACGTTTACGATGAAACTTAACCCAAAAGCAACAGAGCTTCCCCCAATACGTGCGTCCAATCTCAAAAATACTGTTACCCCATTGGTCGATTCCCAGATGGGTGGATCGGGAACTCGGGATGCTGTAACATATCATGTGTTTATAACCTAGCTTTTGTTTCAAAGCATTAAGGTTCATATTCACGTGTTACAGTTTGGAAACAAGGAGATATATTGCTACGCCTACTATGTTGTCTTTTTTTAGGAAACACATTTAGAGAGATCTTTGTGAAGATATTAGTTTCGGGGAGGAGTGTCGTGGGCGCGGGTTTCAGCGATTGTTCAGTTGTAATAAAAATTTTGCAACAGTAATAGTGTCTGAATTTCATCAGAAACAATATTTAAAGTGCGATAGTTTTACGAAATAGTGGTTTGATTTTGGCATTAGCATTCGCTAACTTGTCGGTAAGTTATTCTTAACTTACTCATTAATTAAATAATTAATACACAGTATGAACAATCAAAAGTGCTTGTAAGCTCTGAAATGGAATTCGAGATCAAAAATGTAAGCAATCTATGACAATGACATGACATTATAAAGTCAATGTTAAAATGACATTCCAGGGGTATAAAACTTTTTATTTTTTAACACCTTTATAAATTAACGTCGTATTTTGAGACGAGTTATTTATGAAATAAAACTATGAAAACGGATAAACTCGCGTATTTTAACTAATTTTAACTTCATTCCGACGTTTCGAACACTTTACAGGGTTCGTGGTCTGCGGATGACTGATGATATTTATTTTATTTTATTTATATGCACACTTACAAACTATCCTTACAGGTGCTAAACCTAAGACAATGCTTGATGTTTAGGTATAGATACGCGAAAGTCAAAGTATGTTCGATACACAAGTATCACAATCATTAACATATTTTTGGACATGACTATAAAAAACTTACAGCTGAGTATCCACGGTTCCTGATTACAAAAATAATACCTAGAAAATTTGCTAGAATGATGTAAATAATCAACATAATCAATGTTTGAAAACCAATGTTGTGTTACTTTAATCTTTAAGATAGTCGGGGAACGTATTGTCTTCATCTATAGTTACAATCGAATCAATTTCTATAAAAAAATTAAAATGATTGATTTGTAGTAAAAAATACTAAAATCTGTTTTCATGTACTTTGTAATGCTAAATTTTAGGAGTTTTTATGGATTCTTAAATGAGTCATTTGGAGCACCATCTTGTTTTGATTTATTTCAGTACATTATTATAACTGCGAACCAAATGTTTAAAACTTCTTTTCATTGCCAGTAGTATAAATTAAACACCCTACATTTTATTAACTAGAGAAATATATGATTTAAAAAATAATGTATGATATTAAAAATTAGTAAAATATTTAAAAACTATACGTACTGTCAGGGACATGCATGTGCGCATTTTTTTAAAAGTATTTCAATGATTTTAGATTACCCACCTCTCGCGATAAATTTTTTGTGGTGGTATCCCATTTGTTTACATTTTTGATCTCCAATTCGATTTCAGATCTTAGGTATCGTATATTTAGGTTTTCATCACTTAATCTTTTGAGAATTATAACTAACATGAGACTGAAACATATTAAAATATTAACGAATTTAACCTTCGACTTAAATTGTTGCAAATAATATAAGTCGAAGGTTGCTCGACCTATTTCGACCCATTAAGAAGGTCATCTTCCAGAGCACCCTCGGCCAAAGCCCAACGTGAGTGTGCAATGTACATTGCACACTCACGAGACCTTCTTGATGGGTCGAAATATTTCGAGCAATCATCGACTTAAAAATTAAATTTTACGTGATTTACGTCTTACTTTTACTTAGTCTTGTTTGGTAGATTATTAGTTACACAGAACTCGGATGATCCTCTACCTACACTAATATTGTTCTATTACTGCAAATACCAGCTATTAAATCAGGTTTTGGCAGAATAAATATAATTCTCATGATAGTGCACATAGCTGAGCTGGTATTTGCCGTAATAGAACGATAATTCGTCGGCTGACAACCAAAACTCACTATAAAAACTGTCACTACTCTTAGCAACCTCTTATTATGTCAGTAGTCAGTATAGAATCAGAACTTAGATACGATCTCTATTTCAAGTAGGTATTTGTTACTTAGTGTGTTTTGGTTGTCAACCGCCTATATGCAGGTAGTAGGTAGATGCCTACCTCATCAAAGCAACTTACCTATCAATTAATCAATTGTTTTGGTTGTCAACCGACGATATGTAGGTAGTAGGTAGATGCCTACCTCATCAAAGCAACTTATTACCTATCAATTAATCAATTATCCTGTAGTGTAGGTATCTAAGTGTTATGTAAATATATTATAATGTTTTTGGGCTGAATCCTGTACACGTGAAGAATTTATAGGGTCGTGAAGTTGATGGGTACCTATTTACATAAGTAATCCTATGTGTTGTGGACAATGTGATTAAAGCGAGCATTATGTATAATTCCT
>JALPQI010016978.1:0-28399 GCA_025490895.1 Thaumatotibia leucotreta
GTTTTGCAGTATATAGTGTAACACTCAACGAACAACTCTAAACTTACCTATAACAGTAAGATTGACCCTAGAGTTCCTAGTCTGTGCTTGTTTGAAGTCGACCCGGCATCGGTAGATGCCCTGGTCTGTTGCCTTCACCCGGTCCACCCCCAATTCAGCTGGTCTCCTCTCAGGGAGGAAATAAGCTCTGGAGGCGAAGACACTCTCGTCAGACCAGCGTTCTGCGACGCCAAAGTCTCGTTCGCGGGCGTCGACGCTGTGAACAATGTTGTTATTTAGTACACTGAACATTCAATTTTGTTGTAACAAATAAACCTAAGAATAAAATACACAGTTTTAATTTTGTCAAAAGCAATACAATGTAATTTTTACAACAACATAGATCAAAGCAAACCGAAACTTAGCGATGTACTGGGTAAAATTTTAAAATGGGGTACTTTGACACTTAGTGGATCCCTCAAAATGAGACATTCTGTAACATTTAAGAACCTATTCCACTATTCCCGAATAAAATATGTTTGTCAGATTTTTTGATGTGCTTTTCTTTTAAATGCCTGGGAAAAAGGATATATTTGTCAGAGGTTTGGGAAACAGGTCGTATTATTAATGATAGCCGTAGATTAAGATCCAAAGGTTTATTGTTTGAAAGTTATAAAGGTGAAATTCGGGACTGTGTTACAATCTGCAAGTAAATCGCATACGTTTTGAAATTGTAAAGTGTACCTATGAATTTAGTTAGCTGCTTTAATTTCCGTAGTGGATATATTCTAAATCATACTGAGCACCATTTTCTTTGAGGCCGTTTCCTAAATCATGAGAAAATTTACCGACCCCTATTTATTTTGGCTGGCTGACGTTAATATTTTGTAAAGGAGAGGTTCTTCCATTTACATCCTGTATAGCATGTCATTATAAACAATACAGTCATATAATGGGACAATCATATAATATGACAAAAGTAACTTAATACTCTAGGGAAAAAAGCTTTCTTCCCGTATTTCCTCTTTGATGTAAAAAATAAACAATAACGTCATTAGCCGTCGCGTTTACTGAAATCGAATAAATTGCTCACCTGAAAGCCCTTGCCAAGTTTCAAGTTCTCTTTACAATGTTGTAAAGAGTTTTGGAAGAAGCACAATTTTTGGTGCAAGTCATAGGACATTTTAATACTTTTATTTAACTGAAGCAGGAATCCGATACGGGTTTTTTCCCCATACAAAAATCTTAATTCTAATTTCGTTATTTTTCGTTCTTCGGTATATAAATTCTTTGTTACAAATCACTATTTGAAAACACGATGGTTCATAAAATATTGAGGATTGCATAAAGAGTAAAAATATTTTAAAACATTGGGCCATTTTGAGGTTTTTCTAAAAAACCGGTTTCGATTTATGGATTGAAGTGTCACTCGACATTCATTTATTGAAGTTATCATAATGGACACATTATTGCGATGTATGGTCTGTTACTGACAGACTTCACGCAGCATCCCGGGATCAGGTAGCTGCCCTCACTGACCCACTTTTTCCACACCCATCATCATCATCATATCAGCCAAAAGACGTCCATTGCTGGACAGAGGACTCTCCCAAAGATTGCCACAATAACCGGTCTGCGCCACCCACACCCAGCAGATTCCTACGACTTTCACCAGGTCATCAGTCCACCTTATATGGGGCCTACACAAACTGCAAAATTTTGATTTGAAAATAAAAAACCGGCCCAAAGCATTTCGGGCCATGCTCACTGTAGGGTTCCGTAGTTATATCATTTATCAAGCTATCAAGTTAAATAATTTTTTTCTAGAAAGTTTTTGAAGTTCTATTTAGACATTTTTTTCATAATTATATTTAAAAATTATAGCCTCGTCCTGCCCAATGTGATTTATAAAGGACATATTACATTTTTGGCAAATAATTAATATAAAGCTCGTTTAGGTTGAGGTTACACTCAAAATTATTTATTTTTATGTAAAATGTAGAACAAAAGAAAGTCGACTATATTTTCAAACTCATTAGGTTTAAATTTCAATAGCTCAAACTTTGTATGACGGGCAGGACGAGGATAGAGTTCAAAAGTAAGAGGGGCGTGATTTTTTCCGATAACATTAATATTATCAAAAAATGACTTCACTTAACCTCTATTTATTCCAGTAAATACCTATACAACACTATATTGTACTTTAGGGTTAAAATAATAAAAAAAACTCCTCACTATTCTTGCCTGTACCCTAATAAAACACTTTTTTCTACTTTTTAATTTACCATTTCAGCTTTCTAGTACTAATTGTCACTGAGATTATCACGGACGGACAGACAGGCGAAACTATAAGGGTTCCTGGTTTACTACAAAACCCTAAAAATTGTGAAATCAACACAATATTATTTTATAACCGATTTTACATGCAAAACCCTTATTTTTGGTTTTACCTATGAAACAAAATTTCTTAACTTTAATACTAATGGATCGAAAAGCTGATAAAAGAGTTATTTTTAAAGCAAGCTCATCGTACTTTTGCTCGTTCGGCGAATAATTATGTGCAATAAATTTTATGAAAAATTAAGTTTATTATGTGTAGGTAAATATTGGGTGATTTAATTACCTATGAAATTGGTGTTTTTAGTCATAGACTGTGTGATTGATCCCTAATTTTATTATCCAAAGAGTAACTTAGATTTATTTTTTTGTTTTCAACAGTGCACTGTGTAACAAAGGTTTTAACAGACTAATAATTGTTTTTTTCCTTAAGTAATATGCAAAAATAAGCTTTGAAAACAACTCTTGCCATATGGCTGCCGGTTCATATGTTTGGAATAGGTAGGTATAAATTTAATGTATGATTAGTACCTTGTTTTATGAAATAGAGATAATTCGTCAGTTGTAATATGAATTAATGTAACCACCAAATGACGACTTTTCAGGAGGGCCAAAAAACGAAATGGACATTTATAAAGTATGTAGTATCTTTTTAGTTAATTATTTATCCTATTGAAATGATGTTTATCTTGTTTGTTTTATTTTTGAGAGGTCTATTTGATAGACAGTTACTAACTGCGACCACACTTATAGTTCAGGAAATGGCTGGTGCTTACGTTAAATATTTTCAAAAAAAATTGTAGATACGTTAACAAATCAATTAATATCATCAAAAGTGGATTTCGGAATTTAGTGTAACTCACAAATTGAAACCGAATTGCTTATGAGCCATACAATGCAGACGGCGCTTATAGCAGTGACGTTTATAAAAATATGGTGAGTACATTAGGAAAGACATGTTTTGTACTTACAAATTCGTACTTACGTTAAAATATTGTCTATGATTTTTGGAAACCTTTACATACGTTAATAAAAAACGTAAAAACCTAATGAAATGGCAAAGTTTTTGTTAAAGTATTCGACATTTTTTTCTAGATATCAATATTTTATATACACCGTTCGATAGAGCAGGAAATTTGCAGTCGAACGGTATACTTAACTCAATTTCGTCATTTTGGTGGTTACATTAATTCATATTACAATCGACGATATATATACAAAATACGCTTTAGAAAGTGTCTAATATTAATGGCAAAATTTAGTTTATTTTGATTTTGACATCAAAAACACCCGTATTTTAGCTTAAGATCTTCTGTAAATACTATATCTACTGCAAATAAATATTTATTATTATTATAAAAATATAGGTACACTAAATGCATTGTATTCAAAAGACTGTTTACAAATGTTTTTATACAAATCGCCAATTTTATAGGTAATGACCTAATATTTGTTTAACGCTATTGCGGAATGGAGGGAGTAAGTACGCAATTTATTAATTATGTCGCCATCACATCTACGTGACATTTTCTAAGAAAGAAAAATCTTCATCGTTAACTCAAAAAACTTCACACATTTTACATTAAAATACATTTTTGTTAGTTTTATACATGCACTAAGGAAAAAAACACCAACGACGCTTTAGCGCTCAATGTATGACATTCGTATTTCATCTATTATGTCTATTAAAAGGACGTAATTTTGTAGGTATAATTATTAAGTGAGTATAAAAGTTACCAAGCCTTGCTTTCCTAATATGTAACTAGTCAGAAACCGGGTATCGTGATTCCCATTACATGGCTGGTTACGAAGTTTTGGTTACGAAGTAGAACTAAGCGACCTACCCGTTCGCGTTTATGGCTTGTATACCAAACCATGTTCTCCTAATACGTAACCAGCTAGAAAGCGGGTATCATGATTCCCATTACATGGCTGGTTACAAAATGTTGGTTACCAAATGGAAGTAAGCGGCCTACCCGCACCCGCTTATGGCTTGCACCCCTCGCACATTATGCTCGCCGTGTTAAGAGTACTCATTGAATTTGGCCAATAAACAGACTCGAGAGTTCTTGCTAAGAGAGAATTTCTCGCTAATTTCTAATTTTGTTTATGCTTATTCTTACAAGTATTGTTTCAGCGTATTATGAAGAGTCAATATTTATTGTTTTGGATAATTAAATGGGATAAGGTAAATATGGTTAGTAATTGTTCCGGTAGGCATTTTGACGTGAAAGCCACTCAACAAATTGGAAGATTTCGTGTGTTTTTGTGGAAAACAGAAATAAGTACTATTAATAAAACATAATTCTGTGTTCCTGACCCACCATAGAACCTAAAATTTTCTTAGTCACTAATAAAATCAAGTTTTTTTTTATATAAAATCTGCATAGTATTATAGTCGCAGTCAATAGTAGTTATAATCAATGTAAACAAACCTTTTACTCAAAATTTGAGAAATTTTCAAAGTACGTCATTGCAAGTATCGGAACCGGTCTTTGTATTGAGAAAAACCTATAGCCCAATATTTTAATGTTTTATACTCCTAATGTTGTACTCAATAATGTATGTAATTATGTCTTTAAATTACTCCGTTAACTACGAATTAATATACTGAAGAACGAAAAAAGAACAATTCTTTTGTACGGCGAAAATCATCATCATCATCATCATCAGCCAATTGACGTCCACTGCTGGACATAGGCCTCCCCCAGAGAGTTCCACAAAGATCGGTCGTGAGCTGTCCGCATCCATTGGACAGCCGCAACCTTTACCAGGTCGTCGCTCCATCTTGTGGGGGGCCTTCCCACGCTGCGCCGTCCAGTGCGTGGTCGCCACTCGAGAACACGCCGACCCCACCGGCGAAAATACCGGTATCCAATCCCTGCGTCATTGAATACCTCTAAATCCATAATATTGTGTTATTTAATCCACTTTTACCTGAACCATTAAAATAATAAAATAGCGCTAATAATCTAGGTGTAACGAGGATGGATCGCATCCGGAACACTACGCTGCGCTCCAAAACGAAAAGACTGCCAGGGCGAAAGAAGTATCGGGTCTACCGCATGCATCCAGAAAGGTGGGCTATTACAGCCACCAAATGGATGTCGCAAACTAGGCGGGGACGAGGCAGGCAGACGGAGATGGCTGGACGACCTGGACGCCTTCGCCAACAATTGGCCAGACTTGGCACCGAACCGGGAGCTGTGGAAATCTGAGGGAGAGGCCTTTGCCCAGCAGTGGGACACCCCTACAGGCTAGAAAATAAAGATTATGGATGTTTTTTGAACGGTTTGTTTACCTTTTGCGTAACTGTTGTTAACGGATTACTTTATTTAGAAATATCAGCCTCCTAGTTGGTAGTGACTATACCTTTGAAGCTCCGTTCCGGGTGTATATAAATTGTACAGTTTTGAAAATAAAGAATTTATTTATAAAAAAATACGCCTTTTATAGGGCACCGGTCTCCAAAACGACCACCCTATAGCACTCTATATTTTTGTATTTTTTTCTTGTGTAGAATTTTTCGTGCTATACAGGTTGTTTTTTTTTCGACCGTTCAAATTCTACGTAGTGAATGTGTAGGTCATACTGACCAATTTTTACTATGGGGACAAAGTCGATATCGCGAAAAAAAAAATCAGCTGTTTCATACATTTCGGCCGGCGTAATGCCGCCAATTTGTATGAAACAGCTGATTTTTTTTTCGCGATATCGACTTTGTCCCCATAGTAAAAATTGGTCAGTATGACCTACACATTCACTACGTAGAATTTGAACGGTCGAAAAAAAAACACCCTGTATAATGGCGTTGAGGCTTGAACCCACGATTTTTTCGAGTCTTGCCCGTTAAAGGGTTAAATTAAATAAAAAAGTTTTACCTGTATATCGGCGTCCCAAGGTCCTCTTTGTACCACAACACCAGTAGTACAGCATCGTCTTCGTCTATAGACGCGATGTCGCACGGCAGATAGACCGGCTCGCCCGCTACCGCTATCACTTGTGTCATGGACACTGGAACAAAAGAAAATAAAGTTAAAACTATAAGAACATGTAGAAAATTGGACATCAATTTGGAATCACCGAATTAAAAAAAAGAAACCGATTTCTCCGAGATCCCATCATCAGAACCCGACTTAGCGCAAATGGGGCCAACTCAAGTTTGTACAGGTACCCGTTCGACTACGGATTTTTTTTTTAAAGTCGGTTGTCCATTTTCGGAGATATCAAGTAGACGAATTAACCGGCCAAGAGCATGTCGGGCCATGCTCAGTGGTCGGTTCCGTAGTTATTCAAAAATGGCTGGAGTGAGATTTACTAATATGTGGCCGAAAGTTTTTGGCATATTATCACTTCCCAAGCGATTATTTTCATAGTTTCATTTGGTAGAATCATCACATGGCATACCAACGTTACGCAGATTCTTTCGTATAACTATTATCATGTTCCCACAGAATAAAATCTGTTTTGTGCATGTTCCAACCTAACGTAACAAAGTTGCCAAATAAAAATTCGGACAAATGAAAGTTGGCAAGTAATTTGGTAAATGTTGGTATGCCAAGCGAATTGTCTGTCATAAGTTGAGAAGTAAAATTAGGCGAAAACTATTTCGGCAAAATAGCAGTACCTACCCCTTAAAGGCCATTAGGTCCAAACACAGTTGACCAATCTTGCAAGTTGCAACGACTTGCCATATTGACCAGTGTGCACTCAAAGCGGACTTGCATTGTGCAATCCAGTGCGCCAGAACATTACATCCGGGCAAGACGCGGCCGGATATCCGGCGCTACTTATCTGCTACCTCGGTCTGTGATTTTTTGTGCTTTCTAACTGTTTCTGTGTGTTTTTTCAGAGTTTGTGATTTGTGTTTGTCTTGGGTTAAACCACTAACCCGGAATTAACTGGTTTAGTTGTCTAGTCAGCCTGCGTAGCCCAGTTGGTAGTGACCCAGCCTACGAAGCTGCAGGTTCTAGGTATGGGTAAATATTATTTCCTTGGTCATTATAATGGTCATGGCTGTCTATGTAAAATGTGGACACGAAAAACTCTGGTCGGTGTGAATATTTTGACGTGACAACGTCTTATAAATTGGCTTGCCGGGTGACACTTCAAGAAACTGCGTTACGCTCCGCTCACGTTATGCGCTCACAATGAGAGCGAGTGAGAGGCACGCGTCCCTTCCACTCGGGCATGGTTAGCCCGCCTAAGAGCGAGAGAGACAGACATAAAAAGTCGTTGTCACGTAAAACTTTCGCCCGTATACCGACTTTACAGGCAACCAATTTTTTTTTTCTAGCGTTCATTTGTTTTAAATAATTTAAGTATCAACATGTATTCATCTATTATACAGGGTGGCCCATTCAAGTCGGTCAGTATGGGAAAGACTGAAACTATAAGATTTGTTCTTAGGAACTATGTCACCGATTTTGATAAAAAGAAAAACTACATTCATACATTTGAAAAATAAACTGTACCCAGCCAGGGAATTCGAATCGAACCCGGTTGTTTTGAAAAAAATAAACATACACTATTTCTATTCAGATATCGTTTGTGTAGGTCTTAAGCAGTAAATGTCTCTAAGAAACATGATGTCTAAAATGAATGGAATTCATTGTTTTCACGTACTTAAATTTATTTTACTAGGTGTTTATTGTGTAAATCTTAAGAAAAAAAAACTTTTTTCTTTCATATTTATCAACGCAGTTTTTCTTATTATCAAAATCAATGACATGGTTCCTAAGAATAAATCTTCGTATGTCTTATAGTTTCAGACTTTCCCATACTGACCGATTTGAATGGGCCACCCGGTATATGTATATCGCCGCTTGGCACCCACATCACAAGCCTTAATTGAGCACACCGTGGGACTAAGTCGATTTGTGTGAGATGTCCTGAGATATTTATTTATTTATTTTAGACCATACATTTTTGACACTACTATTCATTGAACTTCATGTTAGTGGCCTAGTTTTTTTTTCTATGAATATATATTGTGCTACCCTAGATTGTCCAAGTATTTTCCTTGAGCTATTAATTTACCTGTAGATATATCGATACCTTTAGGCTCAAAGGGCGTAAACGCCATTTTGGCCAAAATGAGTTTTTAATGCAGTTTTGTTCAGTTTTTTTTTCTCTATCGATCTGTGTAGTTAAAACAACGAAATTCGACAATTTAGGGCATATACGACCCACGTATTTCTAGGAGATTTTTTAAAAGCAAGAGGCGTATTTGATACATTTACACAATTTTTTGATTATTTAGGTAATAAGTTCAGTAATAAAAAAAATAAAGAGGTCTTATAACCAAGTTGTTATAAAATGTTTATCATACAAAATTAAACAAGCTCATACGACGTAGAAATTATGCTACTTAATGTAGGTAGTATGACTCTAGTAGGCTAAATTAGGTTTATACGCCCGTATCCTTGCATTGTACATTTTAAAATGACTCATACGCCGTAACGTAGTAGGCATGCTGCGCCTCGCTGATAGCCCTATGTGCAAGCGAGATAGTATTCATGCGACGAAAATATGTGAGCATGAGAGTGATGTTAGCTGCCCGTTGTCGTTTGTTTCTAAGGTAAGTTGATAAGTTTGTATTAGACTTACCTATTTTTTATATGGATGGGATTCGGAATGGTGTGCTTATAAAATAGTTACAGTAGACCTACCTGTACATAATGTCAGCGATAAGTAGTTAATACAGGTAAGTTAGTACAGATTCTATCGTTTAGATTGGATGAATTATTGGTTATTAACTCTTACGAAATAATAAGTAAGTCTTTTTTCACAATATTGTTAATGTGATAATCTTCGATTACCGCGATTAGTTGGTACTCATTAAAATGAAACTGTACAGTTAATGTGATAAATTAATGTAAAATATGTCAATCAATGTTAATGTCGTGGGATACGTTTTTTAGAGCTCCGACCAAAACTCTGTTTTCGGAGCTTTTATTGAATGCGTCCGGTACTGTAAATCGGTTAAAGATGTATATTTCTATGCTGGTATCTGTTTATTTTAAGGCGTATCGCATTAGTACTTTAACTGGTTACTAATAAGGTCTGTGTGTACGCCGCGGAATTGTGTAATGTTTTGCCTCTTACGCCCTATGATAACAAAACTTTTTGACTTATACGCCCCAAGAAATGTACAAATTATGGCTTTTAGGCTCGCTAAGTTATTTTATTATTTCAAAACTGCTTACGTACTGTGTACCTATACGATAGTAATGATTCATTGTTATTATCCAATTATAAAGTAAGAATGAACAGTTATTGCGTTATTAAAACTACAGTATAGAAGCGAATGACCATCATTCTAAATTTATATATACTGGCGTACCTATGTTGAAAGTGTGAAATGAAAAGTATAGACAGATAATGTGATAAAAATGGGAGACATTGTGTATAATGTGTATGAATTTACGTTCAATTTCAGTCGACATTTTTAATCTACAGTACGCACAGTTATATTTTTTGGTTCTGTGCGTTTTAAATATAAATTTAATTTAATGATTAAATATTTTAAATGTCTTCTACTCCATTTAGTATGTAATTAATATCTACATAATTATATGTTGGTAATTATAAAAAGAAAGAAATGCTATGTGAGAGTAAAAGATCTTAAGTTGTGTCTATAGGTTTTATAAAAAAACAAAAGATAAAGATTTGTGATTATTAATATTCTAAAAGCATGCCATTATATTTAATTTAGTACCTAGTTAATGTGTACGTGTTGGTAATTATAAGGAAAAATAATACTAATTGAGAGTAAATGTACCTTACATTGCGTCTACAGGATATTATTGAAAGAAATATAAATATATAATAAAGATGTTGTCATTATTAATTGCTGTTTGTAAAAAGCTCATCAAAACTGTCATCTGGAGTATCTGTCATCAGGCGTGGGCCATGACGAAAAAGGACAGAGAGATACTGGAAGCCTTTGAAATGTGGAGCTGGAGATGAATGGAGAAGATAAGTTGGACAAAAAATATCACAAATGAAGTAGTGCTTAAAAGAGTGAATGAAAAAAGGAGTTTGCTAAAGATAATAGAAAATAGGAGAGGGAAAATATTTGGTCACCTTATACGACATGACGCTTTGATAAAAAAACATAATAGAAGGAAGAATTGAAGGAAAGCGAGGAAGAGGGAGACCTAGAGGAATTTACATGAAACAAATAAAAGAGAAAGTAGACGTTGTGTCGTATAAGGAAGTCAAGGAGGTGGCTTTAGACAGAGTTAGATGGATACAGTTACATTCATCAGTTACGCCGACAAGAGTTTGACTCTTAAATTTATGATGAATTGTTGTTTGTTTTACTGGTTTCATGTCGCATTTTAATCTGGGTTTTGGTAGTAGCTTAATTGTCCAATAACGCCCTTAACATTATTTTTATCCCTAGACATAAAAGAAAAAATATAATCAGCAACAGCATAGTCAGTGTAGACATTTTTTTTTATAAAAGCAGCAACCTTTTAATTGATGGTAAGTATTTTTTTAATCCCACGGTGTATTATACACCCATTCAGAGCATTGCCTATGTTATGAATGAGTTTATAAGACCGATTATAACTATGGTAATTGTGATATACGCCCCATTTAGACTAAAACTCAAACGCTTAGTAACCAATACTCCCTACATTTTTTGCATATTTTGTGAAGTTTAAGGGCGTAAACGCCATTATTTCAAAAAGTTAAGGGAGTATAACACACCCTTTTTCTTTATTTATTCATTTATCCTAAATGATTGATATTCAAAATGTTTATCTTAAAAATTCAAGTACGTTGGCCAAAATTTAAGTTATTCTGCCAAAAAACAAAGAAGTTATGATTTTTTTTCTAAAATACTTTTCTTTTTTTGCTTCTCCTGTAAAGTGGCAATTTGGCGTTTACGCCCTTTGAGCCTAAAGGTATCGATATCATAACAGCGTTCAAACAATAGCTCGCTTGATCAAGATTACACAACAACAGATACCAGAACACTCTACCAAGAGAACTGTACGTTTATTTACTGTATTCCGAACACAGATTACTTAATCCTAGATGGTTTGTGTAGCAAAATTCATACATTCATCATAACAACAATTTGTTAAAATTATTTTTTATCTACACAAATATCGTTAAGTGCTCTAAAATGCGTTCAGAAACAATAGACAATGACCAGCATTACCCACTATCAGAACTTGGCACATACATAAAGTTAACATTATATACGATTTTTCCGGAGGTAATAAGTTTTAAATTTGGAACAGCTGTCAAATTCAAGTGGGGTGTCTATTCTGGTATCTACAGATATTCAGCCAGTCATCGACACAAAAAGTTAATTCAGTATGTTTTTTAGTTACAATCGGACGATATTTTCATATCGAGTGACACAAGAATAAGGACTTTACTCGATTGTCTATTATTTAAAAAAAATGACAGAGATTCAAATCGTGAAATCGCTGCCATTCCGAGCTGTCTTTTGTTTGTTGGCTTACTACTACAAGACAAGTGAAAATTGTGAATACTTTGCGATAATACTGATAATTACTTGATAATGAGTGGCAGTGACTCGGATAACGATAATTATGAGCACTCCGCCGGACATACTCAATGCAGCTATGACCGCAACTAACACCTGTTGTCGCAAAAGTCAAGAGCCAAGTATGAGAAGGCTTTGTTTCTGAACGCATCTTAGAGCACTTACTATATGTGTGTAGATAAAGTAGTGTATGCAACTATACGTAATTAGGCATTACAACACTCGTGTGATGCTATTATGAAACTCACCTTCGGTTCGTTTCATAAACCAACACTCGAGTTGTAATGCCCCTCATTACGTAGAGTTGCATAAACTACTATTAAATGATTTTTTAAGGACAGGTTCTTTCGTCAAGTCTATTCTTATTTTTTGATTCTCAGGCAAAAGGTGTGATAATATCAGAACACATTGTGGTAGCATTCTAATCAAAAATAAGTTTAATGACGAGTTACGTCGAAAAACTAAGTTTTTCGAAAAAGGTTAATTATCTCTGGAACCAAGTCGAATCCAGGAAATTTTATATAACATTAAATACTCTAAATATGCTCAGGAATTCAGCATTAAAATCTTTCGGAATGATCACGAGCACCGTGTATACCTCAATCATGTCAAGTTCACAAGTTTCATTAATGGTTTCAGGTTTGATCCCTATATATTATTATGATATCTGCAATATTCAACCAATGCGGTGTCTAGGGTAAGGGGTCTGTGTTCGAAGTAAACAAGGCGCTACTCCGAATGTTCCAATATCTTTGTTGTTGTAGTATATTTCGCCCGGTATTTTTAGAGAGTTTGCTTTTTGCTCCGCTTTTTGTACCGCTATGACTGGTAGGAATACGAAAATTGCTTTCGGTAAAAGTTTCGTTTAAGGGTGCTTTCATACACAATATAATAGGCACTTATACAGGCATTTTACCAATATTGAACAGTGTTTCTATTTTATGAATATAGCTGAACAATCTGCATATTTTCGAAAAACTAAACTATAAATAGCAACTGCGGGTTCAGTAGGCCTAGCCAATAAGCGATAAGGCACGTGACCATAATAATGTATGGAAATGGTCACGTGTCTTTTCGTACGAATCTGTCATTCTCATACATTTATTACTTATCGCTTATCGTATACGATTGCAGAATGGCATCTTAGCTAGAGCTGCAGGCCTACTACACCCGAAGTTCGTAAATTTTGGGGATTTGTCCCTGTCACTCTAAAGACGCCTTCGTTGGAGTGACAGGGACAAATCCTCGAAATTTGTGGACATCGTAGCTAGCGGTAGGGCCTCCTGTGGTTAGTCCTGATAATGGAGGCCTAGGCTCTCCGGAACATGTCAGTCAAGTCAAGTCAAGTCAAACTATTCTTTATTCAAGTTAGCTTATTAATAAGCATTTTCGAATCGTTTGACATTGTCAAGAAAAAAATCTACTACTGGTTCAAACCCTACACCGTTCCTGAGAAGAATCAGTAAGACACTCACGTGCACTTATTTATTCAAAACAGTATATCGTGGTGAAAAGTCCCATGTTCCGGAGAGCCTAGGCTTGAAGAGCTGGTGGCTTCCTCGCACAACTCATAGCATTGCGATACAGCGAGAAAATGCTGCCAGTATCCTCTGTGAAATACCACAAGGCTAATCTTAAATATGGGCTAGGTTAGTTAGATTTAATTGTACAGTTTTGATAATAAAGAAAATTTGGTTTTAACAAAGCATGATGGTTTTTATTTGCCTGGAAAAGGGTACGTAAACATGTTTTTTTTTTAATCATCCCATTCATTGGATTATTTATCCCATTTTTTCTTATTCAACGATGTTTCATTATAGGTACTTTTACTTTCCTGATGAATGCATGTTGGGTTAATTTAATGAATGAGGTAAACTTATATTAAATATTCTTAAAATGTTGTGTCAACACTCCACGATTGTTTTAGCCTGGTTCTGCTATGAACTCAGATGCCAGATAATGAAATATTTCTATCCCAAACATGATCTGCTAGATCATGCTGATGATAAAATCGTATCGAAAAACTATACAGGATGATCAATCCAAATCGGGCAGTATGGAGGCTTCGGAAATCATAACAGATAGCGCAATCTTGTCTTAGGAACCATGACATCGATTTTAGTAAAAAGAAAAACTGCAGTCATCATACATTTACAAAAATACGTGTACACGGCCCAGGAATCGAAATTGCACTTTTTGAAAAATTTAATTTCGATATTTTCGTTTGGATAATGGTTGTGTTAACACTTAAATCTGGCACCCTAGTGAAAAGGGGTATAAATCGAAATTTGCCACTTTACAGGAGAGCCAAAAAACGATTGGCGAAATTATTAAAAATTACTGTGCCGAAATGGCTAAAGAATTAGAATAACTTTAAATGTACTTTGAGTAAATACAATGCGCTCTTTCACATGCCGTCATTGGTTTATGGCTAAAATCAATAGTTTTTAAAAAAATTGACTTGTACCCGCTGAAATAAATGCTATTCAGAAATATAACCAAATTAGTACCCCTTTTCACATATATTGGACATTAGTGAAAACGGGTATACATTTAACTTATTTTATAATAACTCTTTTTGAGATGTAGGTACTTTTACGAAAAAATTTTAGCTAAGTTTGTTTGCGAAATAAATTTTAATGACATAGCATATACGTATACAATATAATCCCAAAAAAACCGACTTATACCATTTTGCACAAAATGTTAGTAACGTGTAAAAGGGAATATCAAGATTTATATTAATCACTTTATTCAATTGTATCCAAATTCTATGACATATGTTACAATAAAAATATTTCTTTTTTCCATTTTTTATTAGAAATTATTTCCTTGAATTAGAAAAATATTACTTCTTTTCAACAGCCAAAACACAACGTATCATAAAATGAAATGTTTTTAAATTTCATAGTACCAAAAAATAACATAATGTAGCATTTATTTATTATTATCACAATCGTGTCATAATCATTTTTTTCTCATGCCTTATTTTGCTAACACGGTAGGTACTCGACAAAAAACCTAAAAAGTACAAATAGTCCTACTGTCTGAATTATGACTTTATGCCCTGGATGTCGTGCGCGCAGCTAGGTAGGTACGTTCCGTAACGCCTGAATGGCAATTTTGTATCTTATCGAGTCACCTAAAATAACATACTATTGAAAATCGATATTTTATTAAAAAAAAAACTATTGTCTATAGCCTATCGTAATGTACATTACGATCTGTCTGTAAATGTACATTACGATACAACTGTGATTTCAAAATAAGTTCGAAATAAGCATAAATAAAGCAAAGCACAACAGAAGGGAGTGTTTAAAATCGACACGATGTACGAATTTCATTTTTGCATGTGTATCGTACAACATTTTTCAGTACAGATGGCCTTGCCAAGTTTTCAACCAGGCAAGATAAATAAACAACTCCTCGCACTAGTGTGTAAAGAAGTTATTTCAGTTGTTTCGAATGATTAAGATTCCATGCTGCAACGTCACTATTTACGTTGCAGTACTCTGTATGGAATCTTAATAAACAGACTTTAATCGACGATCGACGAGTATAAAAAGCCTGTCACTATTATGTTCTATTGATTATAATTCTTACAAAAGTTGTATCGGTAAATATAGGTACGATCAACTTGAATTATTATGTTAATTATACATTAACTTTATTAATTTCGTTTGTAGACAATTTCAAAAAATAATGTGATAATATTGTTTTCATTATGTTAGCATTCGTAAAAAGTGGTGAGGCATGGTTTCCGGGTGGCTGTTTTGAAATTATTCTATTCACATGTTTCTGGAGTAATATAGACAGCCATAGAACAGCAGCAAATACTCGTATAAGGCTATATCCCGCTTTCTATATTACCGAGATCATTAAGTAAAATTGTTACTACAATTTAAGAAAAAGTATTTGCGTTGGGTCATTTAAAACTGTCAACATAAACTAATATTACTAACATAGGTTTTAAAAAATAAACTGCAGAATTTAACAGCTTGAATTTGAAAAAAAAAATACAATCATACTTTAAAAAAATCATTAACCACTAAGTAAATTAAATATTAAAAATTAACACTATTTTAAACATTGTGTTTGTATAACGAAACTTAGTGTAAAAGGGTACAATTTAGTACAAATCCGTCAATTTACTGGTGTTAAATGTTAAGTAATACTTTTTAATTTAGTGTAAACGGATATAATTCCCGCAAATGGATTGTATCACATGTAAAAAACTGTAATTCTAAGTGATTGAAGTCGACTTGTACCCGTAACAACATAATTTTATTCGTGAATATGGATTTATGTCGAATTGTATATCACAAAATGTTTTTATTGTTCGTGTAAAGTGATTTAAATACACATGGATCCTCATTATCCGAGTGACCATCAAGAGAATATGAGTAGTTATAGCGTTACACACAACAAAAATCCAAACGCGTAAAACTTAGCTACACTAATACCTTTTGTAACTTTACAACGATATACTTTTTTTGTTAGTAAGAATTTATTTCAACTTATACCTGACACTGCATGGTCATTTGTGTTAGTTATACCATATTACACGACCGTAACTCTGTCAATTTACGTGATATCTTAAATCCTTTTACACCAACAGATGCCATTTTTTTTTTTAATTTTTTGGTATACTTAACTCAATTTGGCCAAAATTCGACTTATACCCCTTTTCACTAGGGTGCCAGAAATAGTGAATGTTACTACATGACATCTAAAAGTAATAAAATGCATTGTTTTTAAGCAATGAAGTTTTATTTGTCAAAAGTTCAGTGCTACCGCCGATCTTTTGACTTTGTATGGGGAAGTTATATTTTTGTAAATGTATGAATGCAGTTTTTCTTTTTACTGAAATCGACGTCATGGTTCTTAAGATAAGATTTCGCTACCTGTTATGGTTTCCAAAACCTCTATGCTGACCCATTTGGATTGATCACCCTGCATATGAGAGAGAATAATAGTCAACGAAAGAAGATAAGAATATGCTTGTGGAAATGCAAAACTAAGTAAAATACTCCGGTTTTCAGTTTAAATCGTTTGATTCTACATTATCGGCGAAACGCTGACGCCGATGCGGAAATAACCGTGTATCCGGCGTCCAGTCCGGTTACCGGTTACCGGACCGGGTATAGATCCGGTCAACCGGCTATTCTTGACTCTTATTACAATACGCATAAGGTGCATGATTGGTCAAACTGTTGTGCGCATCGATTTAATGCCTCGAATGGTTTGAGGACTTTAGTTCTAGTCATTATTCTGGTCTTTTTGATGTTTGTTTTTCCGTCGCTGTATTTGATCCGGGCTTGGTCCGTGTTGTACGTTAACGGTATAAGAATGTTTAAATAAATGAGATTTATGACACAATTAAATTACCGCTTAAAATTATAAAAAAACTAATAACGGATAAACTAGTAGCATAGTCTAAAAACGTTCCTGTAACATCACTGAACGATACTAAGTGTCATTTTGACAGCTCCCTACTATCATCATCAGCTTATGATAGTCCACTGCTGGACGTAGGCCTCTCCTATTAACTATGCGTATCGTATAGACGCAATAGGAGGTAAATGCCCATAATCGCCACGCTGGACAAGCGGATTGGCGATCGCAGTAATGTGTCCCCTATGATGAAGCTCTCTACTATCCTCCCGTGATATGGTAGTACACCAGCACGCTCCAACTAAATACTAAACAAATTATTCTCTTTATGACAAGGTAACATTAATAAAATACCTGAAGACTTTCAAAAGGGCGTTTTATTCAAGATCTTATAAAACTAGTTTGTCAATTCATGTAATTAAAGTGTAAAAAAAAAACGAAAAACTTTTGCCATACAAATATGTAATAATGCAAAAGGTGCAGCCAAGTAATTCCGAACGTCTGAATGGTCGGATGATTTTGGAAGGGGAATCTTTGTAATTATAATGGAAATAAAGGTGATTTTTATGCGACCTTGGCTGGAACCTTGGAGATTCGATCTTTAACAGGAAGCTATGCACCTTTTTGTCTTTACTTTAAAGTTGAAATTAGATACGAGTCCGATCTTAAGACAAGAAGGTTTTTCGGTTGGGTGTCTTGAAAAAAAATTAGTGCAAGTTTGAGTGTCGATTACTCCTAACCTATTCGGCTAACCGGCATCAAGTAAATTTATATTGAAAGCTTCATTTCTTTTTTATCACGTATATCACACATCTACTGGTAAAAGTTAATAAAATAAATTAATGATTTTTTTGTGACATCTTTTCAACTCACCGAAAAATAGTCCGGTCTTACTTGGGTGTACCTTTACCCGACTGCAACTTGACAATAAATAAAAACATTTGTCAAAGTATGTCACTGAACATCACCATCACCGGAATAAAAGGTTTGCCATTCGTCCGGATATACATTGTATATGTGTAAGAGTAGATACTAGCAACCTGCCCCGGCTTTGCATGGGTACATAAAAACCTTCCTCTTGAATTAATCTACCTATTAAAAAAATCTCATCAAAATCCGTTGCGTAGTTTTAAAGATTTAAACGTACAAAGGGGCATAGGGACAACATAGATAAAAACATTTATCACAGATTTAATTCATGTCTTTTTTAAATCCCTGTACTACGTACGTACATGAACCCACATAAAACACTAAAATATACACAGATCTCGGAAACAAATTTGCACCCCGTGTTTCGCAGCCATACTCGTACATGTGTCTCTCGAAACCAACGTGTGAACACGAAATAAGCGAATATTTTGCATATTGTCAAGGGACATCAGCTGTCACCCGGCGTCCCAGTTTCCTTCCAATTTGGCGCAATACCTAAAGGAAGGCGTGCCGTTGCAATATAGCGGAATGTCGCAAACCATACATATATTGAACTGAATTCAATGCATTTGTGTTTTGTTTTGTTTTTTTTACTAGACGCGTAAAACAGACATTTAATTTAACACATGCAGTTAAACATAGGAGAGATTGAGGAAGTATCCTCATCAGGGGGAGCATTTGGGTCAAACTTAAAATCGTGTTATGAGTCTTTCTGGTGGAAATTTTAAAAGTTAAGGACTATAAGAGTTAATTTTCTTGCTAAACCCTTATTGTCATTTAAAGGCACTCCTTTCCTATTGAATTGTATGATAAAAATCACGACTAAACTCCTACCAGTTGCTTACTATTGGCCACAGGAAAGATGGGCTCTACAGTTCAGCTGAACACGCACTTTTTCTTTCCTGTGGTCGATAGTTAACAGCCTGTTGGCAGGTAGTAATGATTTTTATCATACAACGCAATGAAAAAGGAGTACGTCTTAATGAAGACAAGGCTTTTATAAGAAAATCAAGCTTTACAGGCCTTAACTTTTGTCTTTCGGCTGAAAACTATGATTTGCGCTTTCGCATCTATCGTATAGACGGGCAGAAACATCTGAAACCATCTTGGAACCAGTCCTACTACAGCAAATATAGATAGCTTCACGAGAGTTGAAGTCGCACACATCAACATGTCAGTTAGTAATCTGTATTTGTAATTTTAAGTTATCCTTATGTTTTTTTTTTCCCTATTGTCTTCTTCTTGACATAAAATGCTTTCCTGGTCTCCCGCGATACAGGCCTAGCCTAGTGCGGGGACTCCTGGCACTTCGGCTTCTCACTCCCTAAGCACTTACTTATGTATAGCAACATTTTGTATACGTAACTCTTTGTGTATTTGTGCAATAAACTCATTTTTATCTTTATCTTATCTTTATAATAACACACGGGGAATTTGAAATTAGTGTTCTTTTTTCGTACTGACAGCAAACCCAATTGCAACTGTAATATTGACCAGAAAGTATCTTCAAGGGATTTGCTCCAATATTTTGACGCAAGTCATTCATTCAATACATTTTTTGCAATTAGTTATTCATTTGCATGTGTGAGTAATCATTCACCTCAACTCAGGTGAAATTACCTATACCAAAGTTCGTAACTTTCAGGGATCTGTCTTTGTCACTCCAACGAAAGCGTCATTAGAGTGACAGAGAAAAATCCCCGAAAACGAAACTACGGAGTTCGCGGTAGGGCCAAGATACAGTGAGAACAGCTCGGCCGTGGTGTTCGGAAGCAAGAAACCTGTTGAAGTACGCCTTCCTAGAACGTTTGAGCGACAGAGGTTATTCATTTATTTTATTTGCACAGCATTACAGTTGTTAAACTAATACTGAGAAATTACAAACTATACAAACATTTAAGCACAATGTATGTTACAAAACGGTGATACACTTGACGGCCTATTATCCATCGCCTCGCAAAAATTCAAGCATTCCCGATATTCAAGCACATCCATCGCCATGCAAATAAGTCTCACTCGGGTGCTGATACCAGAAGCGCATTTAGCAGAGCCAGGACACGTGGAATGGGAGAGTTTCTATGTGCTACCGTACGCGCCGTATCGCTAATAGGGGTCGCACACGCGGCCTAAGGGAGATCTTTATGATCCCGATTCTGGTTCTTACCTTGTCCAAAAACCTTTGCTTGTCCAACGCGGTAATGGTGCTAGCATTATTGGCACATTTCGACGGGGTAGGATCGAAATGATTTTTTAGTTCGATGTTTAGTTTATAACATTTTAGTGGTACTGTTTTAGTTTAAGTAAGGTTCCCACTGAAAACCAGAGCCATGGTTTACCATGGCAACATGCTGATTGGGGATCCCTTTTCACGTCTAAACTTTGTTACTTTTTGTGTGTTTCATCTCCTGTACTATTTGTGGCGTTTAATAAATGTATTTTATTTCTTTCTAAATGGGGTTATTTAGTTTTAGTTTAGTTAAGATAAGTTGCTATTAGTTTTAATTATGATAATGATGAAGATATTAGATTTTGGTTTAGAAGGTCACTTAACCCCTCTTCTGCAAATGATGGATCTACTGGAGATACAATGGATTTTAAATTGTAATTATGAATTGATTTGAGTTTAATAAATATTGTACGGGGCATTATCAAACACAGACAATGATTATGCATACAGTACATCATGATATCAATCAGAAAGCTAAGTTTAAAGTGATAGCCAATATAAAACTCACCAATCGACTATAGATTTTACTGGTGATCTATAGATTTTTACTATAATTTGGTAGGATCATATAAAGTGAGATGACATTCGCAGTCTTCGGTGTTGTCCAAAAATATAGAAAGACGCAAAAATAAATAACAATATTATGTCTTATGATAAGTTTGATTGCAGTTACGCAAAAATAAATACGCGTCAGTAAATGGTTGCATCTGATACATAAATCAGCCGCACTTTGGAATCTGCATATTTCGAGTAATAATTGGTCTCTGTCACTCTAAAAACGCCTTCGTTAGAGTGACAGCGTAGGTAATGGTTTTCGTAAACGCACAAATAAAATCTATGACCACCGTCTTACCCGTTAACCTGCCGCTAAATAGTTAGTACATGGTTAGTACTGTGTTCCGGTTTGGGGGTAAGATAGTCGGTGTAATTACTGGCATATAGGCAATCCATGTAAGTCCTCAGGGTAGGCAGCGCATAGACGATTTTTTGATAGCTATGTCCATGGGACTCAGTTCCCTCTTTCCATCAGGTGGGCTGAGAGCTCACTGTCACTGTCTGCATTCATCACATAAAATAAAAAATAAATAAATATGATATTTGTGGCGAGACATCTGTATTAGGTATCCATATTAAATTTAATTTAACTTTATCTTATATAATCAAGTACAAGATTTATTCTGAAAACTTTGTTTTAAACACGAAATAACGTATGAGATTTATTCCCAGAGGTAAATGAGGTTGAAAGTAATTTTACATATATTTAACAAGAAAAGTATACACGGTGGAATTTAATCGGTGAACAGGAATCCATTTTTCTAATTCAGTAATCGATGGCGGTCACGTTTATGTAGTACTTAAGTGGAACCAAGTTTTTTTTAGCATAATTTTTTTTAATGTTGAAATTATAATTTATTGTCACCCTACTAATGGTTTAGTCTGAAAAGTCTAATACCTCTTTTCAAACTATCAGCCATAGAAACTTAAAACATAAATGAGCAATAACCACTCATTAATTTTTGCGATAGACTCTATTCCTATGTAAAATAAGAGCGATGCATGGCTGATAGTTTGAAAAGAGGTATTAAACTTTTCAGACTAAACCATTAGTAGGGTGACAATAAGTTTTAATTAAAGTTTAATTTCAACATAAAAAATTGTTATGCTAAAAAAAAAACTTGGTTCCACTTAAGTACTACATAAACGTGACCGCCATCGATTACTGAATTAGAAAAATGGGTTCCTGTTCACCGATTAAAGTCCACCGTGTATTTAAGTTCATAGGCTGGCATACAGTTTAGATTTTAAGACACGTTATCGATATATTTAGAAAGATACGATATTTTAACCAAATTACCTACATTTATTTTGTTGTTTATTGTATTCTGGCCATTTCAACTCGACATCAAACGTGCCTATTTTGCGAGGTCCCAACGCTGGCCCAGTAGGTACTTGTTTGTCACATACACCCTGAATTTCTTCGCAGGTGTATGCAGGTACTTATGAATATTAAAGTGGAAATTGTGAATTTTTAGATCATCATCATCATCATCATCATCATATCAGCCGAAAGACGTCCACTGCTGAACATAGGCCTCCCCCAAAGATTGCCACAATGACCGGTCCTGCGCCACCCGCATCCAGCGGACTCCTGCGACCTTCACCAGGTCATCGGTCCACCTTGTGGGGGGCCTACCCACGCTACGCCTTCCGGTACGTGGCCGCCACTCAAGAACCTTCCCGCCCCAACGAACCGAAATAGCTCTCCGAATCGCTAAGCTGAAGTGGCAGTGGGCGGGGCACATTGCGCGTAGAACCGATGGCCGTTGGGGCGGGAAGGTTCTTGAGTGAATTTTTAGATACATACAATATAATACATTTTAAAAGTAAGGAAAACAGTGTAGGTTCCGTACATCAAGATATTCGTCAGAAATAAAATTCTTTAATGCTTACCCTCCGAAAGGGATAAAATTATGATAAAAATTGGTAAATCAAATGTTTTGCGTTCTTTGAAAATAAACCTGATTATTAAAATACATATTTATGTTTTTCCTTTGATGGCATTTCTTTTATCGTTTATTATGGTTTCTGGTAGAAGATCGTTTTGTCGCATATTTATATTACCAAACCGCGATTAGAATGGGATTCGAAAGTACTGTTGACTCAACAGTGTATAAGTCAATCTAGGACATATTTATAGTTATATTCATATATCATATATTCACAGTTTAACTGCAGAGACTTACAAATTCTCTTCAGAAAAGTTAATTAATCATTCACCACATCTATAAAAAACTTTTTTCTTGGTAAAAGTTGTGTAAACAGTACTTTTGAATCCCTATCTGATTCCAATTTGGGAATATATTTGCACGCTATTGATAAATTATAGCGTCTGTAATACAGACGGCGTGATTATTAAATTATGCAAGTTTTTAGCGTGTGGACATAAAAATGATTTAAATTGAGCTAACTATTAGTCAAGTGATGGCAGTACAAGAGTTGAAAATATTCAAATGTAGAATATCTGTTAGCACACAATACCAATACATATGTCATTCCATACAGAGTCTGTAATATCTGTTAGCACACAATACCAATACATATGTCCAGGGCCCGTAACTTTCATGCCGATGACATCAATTTGACGTCACGCTTCATTTAGGGTGATCCGAAATAGTTTTATTGTTTATTATTAATCATTAGTCGTCAATCATTTTAATCATGTACAAATAACTTCAAAAGTAGTATATTTGCACGTGAAATAAATTACACCTACTTGATACGTGAAACATAAATAAAACTATTTGATTTGTTTTTATACATACATTTTTTTAATGATATTGTTAACACATTTCAATAATTACGTAGAAAACAAAATTCCTCTTTAACGTACAGCACGTATCAAGTAGGAATTATTTATTTCGCGAGTAAATATGCTACTTTTGAAGATATTTGTACATGATTAAAATGATTGACGACTAATGATTAATAATGAACAATAAAACTATTTCGGATCACCCTAAATGGAGCGTGACGTCAAATTGATGTCATCGGCATGAAAGTTACGGGCCCTGCATATGTCATTCCATACAGAGACTCAAAACTTGCATAATTTAATAATCACGCCCTTTTAGAACACAATCGTGAGACGCTACGCTATAACAACAAATACTATCTATAGGTACCTATCTATTCAACCTGTATCCATCCACTGTTGGGTATAGGCCTCTTTTTCATTACGCCAATACAAAAACTACAAACATAATTAAATATCGAATGCCTCAAAACTATAATGCGTAATGCGTGTAACGTGTCCTACGAACAAATAAAACATGGAAGCCGCACACCATCCTAAATTGCCTTTCAAAAACGGTCTTGAATTTTACTTGACAAGTGTCACCCCCTCTTCAATGCATAACGTTTATGAATTTCAATATCAACATATAAAAATTTAATCCGCAATTTAAAAATAGTTGTGATTGGTCCATCAAAGGTTTGATTGGCTATATTCTGTAAACATTTGTCAAAGATGTTGGGCCGAAATATGCGGGGTGTTAAGAATAGCGCTATGTCCTGCCCCTTTTGGCACAATTGAACAATTGTTTTTGGGGGCATTTTTGAGCTGGCGTTAGACGTCCATGTTATACAGGGTGTAATCGTTAAGTGTGGCCACACTTATAAGGCCATAATTCCGTAAATATAACAGATATCAATAAACTTCCAACTGATATCGAAAGTGCATTACCCAACGAATAAAATTGCATTAATAACTTTTTTCTAAATAGATGGAGTAATATTAAAAATACTAAGTTAAAACGCTCCCATACATTTAGTATGACGACTGGCCTTAACAAACGTCGGGTGTCATAACAGATAAAACTGTTAGAGATTCGTTATTTGTACGAATACATTGTAATAAAATAATAATACTACCGTTTATGAAATAATTAATCTAACATTTATTCCTAAATAAAAAAATATTCGTATTAAACTACTCTTTGAATGATCGTTTACGTACTAAATATATGGAAGGGTTTGAAGTTAATATTTGAGATATTTCTGATTTTATTAAAAAAAAGTTATTAGTGCAATTTTACTCGTTGGGTAACGTACTTTTGATATCAGCTAGAAGTTTTCTGGTATCTGCTATATTTACGGAATTATGGCCTGGCAACACTTAACGATTACAACCTGTATATGGTCGCAGAACGTGCCTAAACTTTATATTCGTAGCCAGGTACGCATCAAATTAATAATGTCACCAGAACCGCTTTGGAATCGCGCCATCGCCGCTCCATAGATTTTGACGGGCGTCGCTTGGCACATGGTAGAACTATAAACTTAATGGTGGGTAAAGCTGTGTGTATGGCTATTCCTACTTGTACACAAACCAGTTTACGCTTGAGCTCTGCTTCCGTCAAAACTAAGTTGAATCGGAGGTACGTTTATGTTGGCTGGGTATATAATGATCAGATGGTTTAGGCTTCGCTATAGGATTGCGATTTTGGGGCTGTAGATCGAGCCTTGTTTATGTGACAGCTGAAAGTTTGATAAAATACGGTTTATAGACAAGCTTCGGTTTAAATGAAGTTGCGACTCAGTCCCCGTCAGACATATCAAAGCGGTCACTGTGCTCCAAAATATCTGAATAAGCACTCTAAAGGTCCATTTAAACCAAACGAGCGACATTCTGTCCCCCACTCTACGAAATTCGTTCGTTACACAAAACGTGATTCGTCGAAATTCGTTGATTTCGTAGAGTGGAGGATAAAATGAGCGAATGCTCGTTTGGTCTACTCGTAAATGCACCTTAACGTAATGAACAGAGATCCCTGCTCGATCCATTTGACAAGCGTACATCTTCACATACCTTTTCTGTCCACTGACATGCTTAAAGTAGCTGTAACTACAAGCTGTCACTCTTATTTTACGTATCAATTGAGTTTATAGCAAAAGTCAGATGAATCATGAGATAAATATTTAAGCAAACTACCTAGTTCGCTCATCGTCGCAGTCTTAGCTGCACCTAACTTAACACTTAATATTTGATTTAAAAGTCACATTGGTTCGACTTTACGTCGTTACTTTAAGTTATGTCTGTATCATTTAACAAACATTTGCCCTCTTGAAAACCTGAAGGCTCCATAATGTTCTAATTAACGTTATGGAAAACTATTAGTTAAGGCCAAATTACCGTTTGTTGTGGGCATCTATTCTCTTAGAATTGTTGTCCAATGCCTTTTGCCTAAGATGATCATGACTATTGCAGCTTCAGATATTTTCACCGTGGCTGGTCGGTTATCTGTTTGGTTACTAGTTATACATCTCGAATTCTTCTGATGGCACAGTACTCCCTTTTCCCCTAAGTCCGCGTATAAACTGATTAAAAGTACCCAAAAAATTCACGCACCCAACCCGATAGCCTATCGGCAACATCCGGCGAGTCAGTTCGAAAGTCGATTTAACTTGGCCCTTCCGAATCCCCGTTCGGCCCCGAGCGAAAATTTATTTCCCATATCTGCGAAAACAAAGCATTTCCATTCGAGGGCGATTCGCGAATTTCGCATTTTGCCAAATGCGACCAGCGCAGTGGGTAACTTCTGAACAGTAGGATTAATGGGGCTCCGATGATTGTTTATCTTGATGCAACTGCAATATTGCAAACGAAATTAGTTTGCGTTGTGCAATAATTCGTGCTTAGCAAGATTAATGTTGCGTTGGTGTAGTTTATTATTTACTTGAGTAGCTATCTAATCATTGCGATCAGCTTCAAATAATTGTTAACGGTTGTTATTGCAGTATCATTACGTTATGGCATGTTTATTATATTATATATATATTAAAAGATAGTACAGCATGCATGATGGATGACTGTAGAAGTAGCAACAGCGGGTAACAGTAACAGGGCCACTTATCTTCGATTGAAATTAAGCTCTTATCTCAGTTCTGATTCCATACTGATATACGAGGCTGCTAAGAGTAGTAACAGTTTTTATAGTGCGATTTGGTTGTCAGCCGACGTTAAATTTGCGGGTCGACTTTGCTGACAATTTTCACTCACAAGCCAATTAACAGTTTATTTTGAAGAATTATAATTGTGTTATCTGATTTTTTTAATATTACTTGTTGTTTTATTACACGGTATCAAGGCGAGAGTGTTATAATATTATTTTATCAAGAAAAAATACAGCGCCGACTTTTCGAAGTATTGTTACAGAAAACAAAACTAATATTAAAAATACACGCACAAATCATACTGATAGTACTCTATGCGCTGTGATCCCGCAAAACTTTTCGATTATTTTGAATGAACCGAATCAACATGTACCTACGCCAAATTGGATTGCCAGTAATTCGATTTTTTATTGGGTTTCTTTCTTGGCATTTGCGAGTAGTTCGAAGTTGAATAAAAAAATCGGCCAAGTGCGAGTCGGGTTTGCGCTTTGAGGATTCTGTAATGTTGCATAGGCAAAATTAAAAACTCAAGTTTGACCAGTTTTTTATAAAATTTGAGTCTTAATTTTACCAACCACCACTCAAAAGCCATTTTCAAATTTATAAATCATCATTACGGTTTTGCGGGCATAACTATAATTATATTGAATAGTCAACTTTGCCAGCCATTTTAAGAAAAAAAAAAATTGAGTAAACTTTTTTTTTGAGATATATCTCTATACCTACGTGCGTAATTAGTCTTATAGGCCTACAAAAAATTTAAAAGTTATAAACTTTACGGTCTCGTTATTGTGAAAGAATTATATGAAAGAATAGGTACCAAATTATATGTCACGATCACGGTCCAATCCAAACTTAAAAAAAATTTGGAGTCAATGCAAATCATTATACCTACGTGTCTTATACATTTGTATATTTTATATTTAAATATGCGTTGAATAAGGAATAGAATCAAGACAAATGAGATCTGAAAATAGATTAAAGTCATCAGCCTATGATAGTCCACTGTTGGACCTCTCCTCTTCACTATGCGTGTAAACGCATTAGGAGGAAAATACCCATAATCGCCACGCTGGGCAAGCGGATTGGCGATCGCAGTAACGTGTCCACTATGATGACGCTGCTGCCCATCATCAATCTTTTATCAAATAATGGTCAGTGACACTTCAATCCCTTGGTCGACTCTTACGACACCCGCAGGAGGAGTTGGGGTGGCGATAAATGTATTCTGATTGCCGTCACCACAACACGGCTGACTATTCCTTTCTAATTTAAAAGTGCATAAATATACCATGTCCTAGGGCAATGAAGTTAACAGGCAGATAGACATATAATAGATTAAAGTCATCAGCCTATGATAGTCCACTGTTGGACCTCTCCTCTTCACTATGCGTGTAAACGCATTAGGAGGAAAATACCCATAATCGCTACGCTGGGCAAGCGGATTGGCGATTGCAGTAATGTGTCCACTATGATGACGCTGCTGCCCATCATCAATCTTTTATCAAATAATGGTCAGTGACACTTCAATCCCTTGGTCGACTCTT
>JALPQI010016979.1:0-32637 GCA_025490895.1 Thaumatotibia leucotreta
GTCCATCTTATCTTATTATTATTCAATTTATTTTCTTCACTTCATAGTCCATAAAAAGATGAAAAAAGAATTTTAATCAATTTTAAAGATTGCCGCACAAACTGAAAATAACAGTGAAAAAACAAATGACGGAATGTAATAGACACGGTAACTTTTTTTTTTAACTGTCAGTTACTGCCTGCCAGTGACGATTCTAAATCACTTGCGTTTTTTTCCTTACGTTGGTAGCAATTATTTTAGATACGTTATTATTTCAGACAATATGAATCCAGTTGTTTGTGAAGTTGTCAGGTTTGCGATTTGTTGTAAATTGAGTAGGTATATCTGCTAGCAGTTGCATTTTAGCGACTTTATAAGCCTAGGGTGTTTTTGAAGAATAGAGTATATAGACTTTTCTGAAATTGCGTAAGTCCTGCTTTTATATTTGTTGGCGGGACTATATAAATGACAGATAAAAGTGCCGGAGTAGAAAAATATTTTTATGACAGTCGATCCTATTGGGATCTCTGTTATGCAGACTTGTGTAAAAAAAAATCAGTTGTGTTTTAGAATTTATACTTTCTTCACTTCGAATAAATACACTTGAAAATCAACATTTATCTTGTAGGTACGTATTTTACGAATAATTTTGTTACAAAATCCGTCAAGCAAACCCACAAATTTAAGAACATCTTTCCCGTACATTTTGTGTAAATGTGAAAATTTCTTCTTCACATTGTTATGTCACATTCCTATTTTATGCAAATCGACAACCGTCCTCTTTAACAGTCTTCTCACTATAACGATAAAAAACGCCACAAAGTTAAGAATATTTTTTCCTTACAATGTAGGAAATATGAAAAATCATTTAAAATTCAGCCCAATCACGTTTGAAGACCACGATGAGCATGAAGACATTAGAAAGTATACATATTTAAAAGGGTAAAAAATGTTAGTAAAACTTTTTTTTCATAAGTAATGTGTTAAAATATTGATTTTTATTTATATCTGGCGTGTTTGTTCATTTTTGTAGGATTGCTACTGGATAAAGATCCCATCGATTGGCATTTTTTTGAGTACATTAGAAGTAAAGTGGAGATATTTTTTTTATTTTGCTGTAGGAAAAAATCATGAAGTGGGCTAAAATAATACTTTAAAATAAAACTATTTCGAACAAAATCGGCGCAGCCGTTTTTGAATAACTACGGAACCCTACACTGAGCATGGCCAGACATGTTCTTGGCTAGGTTTTCAACTTCTAGTATACCAAGTACCTACCTAAGTAGTATCTACTTAAGAACAATAGGTAGATACTTATGAAAATATCCTTTTAATTACATTTTAACCTACGCTTACAAAATGCAGGAAGCAAACAATCTGAAACATTTGTGGAATGTATTCGCTCAAGTATTTACGAATTTCGCTCGACATCTTTCGCACAATTTTAATATTAATTTATTGTACCGTAAAACAGGGTGAGTTCGCTTCGGACACAATAAATACGACACGTGGATCTTTTGTTCATTATAAAGTCTGCGGTTAGTAATTAATTCATTATTTTGATGATATAGGCACCTACACAAAATCACGCCCCGGTTGTTATATTTTGGGTCTGTAGGGAAAACAAAATAAAAAAAAACGCATTTCTTGCTCACCTTTTTACGGTAACTACCTACTCCTTAATATTATCACGAGAGTTTTATTAAATAGGTTGAAAATATGTCAAGCATCAGATCAAAATATTTATAGATTTCAATGTTCCTTCAATTGAATCTTTTAAAAATAAAATGTAGAAAGCAGGTATTGAATTTAATTAAATTCTTATCCCACTAAATCAACTACACTAAAGCGTACTCCAATAATGTAATGTTATGAATTAGTAGTTTATGCAACATTGTGATATAGTTAGGGTTCTTAAAATCGAGGGCTGGTGTTACAAAACGACAAGACGTAGTCGAGTTCTTAATAAATTAATAAAAGACCTAAGAATTTTGAGATGAAATTAAGTGCCTAGGATACTTTTTCTATGACAGGTAAATATAATATAGTAAAAGTTATTCAGTATAACCTACCAAATCACCCCGTTCAAGGTTTTCAGTGGCTCGTGTAATACCCTGTAAAGAGTGCTATTATAATTATTTCTAATGGAATATCATAAACAACGGTATAGTTATGTGTATTTTTTGTGTCTCTGCAAGTCATTCAGTTGACAAAATTCCCACCTAGATCAAAACAGTACTAACTCAAAATGTAGGTATTTATTTTTTAATTACGGGTAAATTTGAGATCTACGAACTTTGTAGATCACGAATATAACCTTAGTTAAAACACATCTGTGTTCAAACAAATTTTGAGTTATAACTGTTTTGATCTAGGTGGGCGAAAAAACATTTAGTACATATTTCTAAATATAAACAATACGTAATAGGAAACCAACAGGCTATTTAGTTTAACATGCTGACATAGCAAATGTGTAGAGAGGGGAACAAATATTTCATCAGAGAACATCAAATTTACTCGCTACTCGGCTAATTTGTGTAGGCGAAATGTCAGTAAGTTCTGTACAGTTTTAGTCTTCAACTATAATAGCACATTAATTATAGTTATTCATGTTGCCGGCTCTTAAGGTAGGTCGGCATAGGCAACGGTACAGAAGCGTAGGTATCCATTGTAATTAATTAACGAATGAATGACCATATTATGACATAAACATCACCGCGAATCGCGCGCCTACGCGCGCAAGACTACGCACAGGTCAAAATTTGTGTCATACTTCCTGGCGGTGACATGGTGTCGTACAGTATTCAAACTAACATCAAAAAAATGTACAAGAAATGTACGAAATTGTACGCTAATTAAAAAAAATTGTACTACACGTACGAGACGAGAAAACGGTGTTTATCTGTCACCGCTAGGAAGCATACTTCCTGGCGGGGGCTATTTATTTTGTTATGTTGCGGCCGAGTTTTCAATGGGCATGTTAATCAGTAAATATGTACGAGAAATGTACGTTCTGGTTCTAAAGCGTTTTTAGGTATATCTATCTCATAGGTGCTTTAATTTGGTACTAAAAACATTTCAATGACTCTTGATTTATTTAACGTATTTGATGAATTATATACATCAATAAGTGACATGTAATCGTCGTCATACATATTTATGCATGTACATAACTATTATTACATCGTGCAGTAGGTACATAAACTGTTTCCCTATTAATCATGATTGTAAGTAACTTCTGCGCGTAATGATATAGGAAATTCGTTATATTAGAAACGAGAAACTATTTCTACGGAGATATTCAGTAATACCAGAACGTACAATTTTCGTACATATTTTCTGATTGACATGCCCATTGAAAACTCGGCCGCAACATAACAAAATAAATAGCCCCCGCCAGGAAGTATGCTTCCTAGCGGTGACGGATTAACACTGTTTTCTCGTCTCGTACGTGTAGTACATTTTTTTTTAATTAGCGTACAATTTCGTACATTTCATGTACATTTTTTTGATGTTAGTTTGAATACTGTACGACACCATGTCACCGCCAGGAAGTATGACACCAAAATTTGGTACAATAACAAGCCTCTAAAAATGTGATAATAATGTGATAAACAACTTTTTTCTCTCGAACTTCATGTTTTCAGGCTATCATAATTATACAAAATATAAAGAATAATAAGAACAAAAGGGTTACTTAAAGGTACCGGAGCGGAGCTGTCTCTCTTAACTCTTACGCAATCCCAGTCTGTCGCATCACCCACAATTAATATGAAAACGTATCTAGGCGTATTAGTGTGAATTGGTTGAACACTGTCAAATACTATGTATGTATTTAGGTATTTATTTATCTACCCTTTGCTTATAATAATTATTTGAAGTACTTGAAATACACAAAGACTTTGTAGAATATGCATAGTTGGATATTTAGACAAGCAATTGTTACCATTAACCATCGCTTCGGTATACGAGGTGGAGTATACCAGACCCCAAATGTATGGAAACGTCACATAAACATTTTTCACCTCATATGCGAAGGGTTAACACAACAGTCAAGATACAGACAAATAGGAAATATATATCTATATATATAATATATTGGTGTTTACAACCGTGGCACACTTACAGTCTCCAAGGAATCTAAGAATACCTATACCTACTGTTTCCACTGAGTTATGTAGTTAATAACACGAAGTGTAAGTTGATGAGTTACTTAGAAATGCTATCACACCACATCATCAGCCTATGTCACTCCACTGTTGGACCTACGTCTCTCCTATTAACTAAGTAGCATATGCGCACAATAAAATAGTGCCCATAATTGCTAATCATCAACATACCTGGGATAACTCGGGGCATTTATACGAAAGTGATGTAGCGAAATATTTTATCGACTATAAATATATCGATGTTACTGTGAATGACAACTTCAAAATGTTATTCGGCATAAATAAATATTAGATACTTACTCTTCAATTAAAATTAAAAATAAATTTAAACGGACAGTTACGCGTTTATTTTAAAATAGTTTTCAAAATATACAATTAATATTAAAATATCTGTCGGAGTCGCGCTTCAGTTCGCGCAGACCTGTACGACACGTCGAGTCTTCGAACGCCAGAATTGTGTTATTACAATGATAACAGTTTTGTTTGCAATGTTTACATTTAATTTGTTAAGAGTTACTAAATCTAGAAAACGATAAGCAATGTATTGCTTGGAGTGGTCTTTGCTTTGGTCCATGCATCAGGTAGATAATAAAACCCGGTTGAGATCTACCCGCCTGTGAAGCAGGTAGTTTATGATCTGACAGTATAAAAGGTCACTAGCGCCGTTTTCATGATGCATTTGCATTCGCGCGTTAGACTTAGAAAGAAGTAATTCTTGCTTTAGACATTGGAAAGTCAATTCATTCTGATTCCCGCGTTAGACTTCGAAAGATTGATTCTTGCCTAGACTTGGAATAGATTCTGATTATGATCATTCCTTCCCTTAAGTCAGTCTATCTTGAGACCGCGAATAGATTTGATTAAGTGCACTCCAGAGTAAGAGGAATTTGACTAGATTCAATAGTTCGTTAGATTCAGATTCAGATCGATATTTCCTAGCATCCTGACGAAAGTCGTTATTTCTTGTGTTTTGAAATTGGTAAAGCATGGACTCAAACTTAGAACTCTCCAGTCGTTTTCCATTAGTTGTTGTTGTTGTTTAAAGTGTTTTAATTAATCGTGTTTTAAGTGTGTACCTATTGTAATGATCTAAAATTGTAATTACCAATGATTTGAAAAGATTAAAACATACAACCCGCTGAGTTTCTTCCTGGTTCTTCTCTGTTGCGGTTTAACTCTTGCGAACCAGAGTAGTAATAAAAAAAGATCTTAATTCATGTTGTGTTTTCATTATGAGTCCATGCCTACATGCATAAGTGCGTAGATAGCTAAACTATCTCCCTATAGCTCGGCCGGAACCTGATATAAAGGGCCTTACGCCGAAATCAGAAGTCGGGATCTGGATTCACCAAGCTCACAAAACAGTGAGTGCTAGCTGGTAATGTAACACAATGTAAACGGTAAGGTTTAAAATCGGCAACAGTTGGTAAGGTAATGATTGTTCACAATTTTTGCAGTAAAGTTACGTGATTGTTACAAAGCAGTTATCTGGCTTTGTTCCTTTTTGTGATTTCTGTTGTAACGATACGTGTGGGTATGTACCATATAGGGCCTGCTCCCGGTTCTCTCAGTACCGGGAATTTCCCGGTACTCCCGGTACCGAGAGAACCGGTACTGAAAATAATGTCCCGGTTCTTTCCCGGTACTATGTTAAATAAACAAGATGAGTGTTTTTTTAGAGCTGTGTAGTGTATTAACGAATATAGAGATTATGTATTTAACTCTTATGTAGCTGTGATCGTGTAAAACACACGAGTGCTTTTGTGTATATAATTTTTTTTATATTTTATGTAAAACATTTATACATAATACAATTAATATATAAAATGGAAAAAATCTATAGGTATATTATACCTCTGTAGTCCTATCCACAAAAAAAGCTCTATTTAAATTATGACATGTATGATGATGACAGATGTATGGACTAGAAATCTCTGTACCTTCTATGCCTGTCCACAAAAAAAAAACTATCTGATGAACATTTTGATGTTGACTAATATATACCAATATTAATAATATCAAATTTGATTGTTTATTTATAGGGGTAGTATTATTTCTTGTGCAGATCAACAGATCAGCAAAGCAAACATGTTTTGCAAGAAATTAGTAACTCTGGCACATTTTATGGATTTAAATATTATTCTAAATGCAAATACGATCGTTTTGTTTTTTGAAACGTACAATTGTGCAGTGTAGTTACATTTCAGAATATAAACTGCCACATTCCGTATTGCGTTTCCTTTGTTTATAAATAATACATACACATTTATTTAATTCAAAACAGCCACATGTACAAATATGACACCTGTTATTGATAGACCCGAATATATTTTTAATTCAAAAAGTTGCTTATCCAAATACTTACGGCAGTTTTTTTTTAGAAAAAATTCAATTTAATAGGACCAATTTTAAAATCTAAACCGCCACATTCCGTATTGTGACTCCATTTTATATAAAGTAACACATTATGTACATATTTATTTTATTCAAAACAGCCACATATACAAATATGGCAGTTTTCCTTATAACATTCTTAGCATAATCACTTCATCACTTCTTTTTTGGATTTATGGCACTTTTTCCCAAAAATGTCATGCGTTTTGGTCAACGGTCGAGTCGCAACTGACTAAATAGTGGTTTAGCACTGAAGTTAGTAATGAAAGCGTGATAGTGCAAAAAGGGTACCTGCATAATTTTGATACTTTCTAACGACAAATCGACAGGTGTCTTAGTGCCACGTAAAACATTAGTGTTTTAATGTCAGTTTTGCAATAAAATATTTTTCCATGGTTTTTTACTTGTTTTCTACTTCTGTCTTTAATGGACGATATACAGGGTGTAAGTCTAATACGGGCGAAGCTCTTAACGGGTGTTAGTTTACGACATAATAAGGACATTCAAATAGCTTTTACTTAAAATTAAAGCAACAAAATTTTCCATACAAAATAATTCGGCGCGCAATGTAGAGCAACATACGCGAGTTAAAGACTCGATGACAGCTAATTTCAAAAGCAGATGACATAACTGCCATATCAACAATAACAAATGTTCGTACCTACATTGCTGCTCCGATAATCTTTAAAAAATTCTGTGGGGTCATAATTGAGAGTAACTTTAAAAAAAATCTTGTAATCCATGATCAAACTAATGAATCCCATGCCTGGTTTAATTGATCGCCCGTAAGACTTACACACTGTATAGTTTGTGAGTTTTGTGACATTTTCATAAAGGTACAACATTGTCACTTAAGCACAAGGACGCTCTAATTCGTATAAAAATACGAGCAAATTTCGTCCAATGGTACAGTCAAAGACAAAATAAGGGGTATACAAAAACGTTCAAAAATATGCCCCAGTGCACTTTAATTCTGTGTAATAAGAACGTCGTAACATATTTATGAACGGATTCTTTCGATACTTATTTTTGCACTTGACTGTACGCGAATTTGAAAACGCCACATTTAATACTATAAGCGCTGCATTACGGTTTATTTATATTTCTTTGTTCAACAAACAATTTAGTAATAAAGTCAAGTCATACACCGATGGAAGAACCGGACAGAACCGGGAGTCCCGGTACTGGTACCGCTCGGTACCGGGAAGTGAAAATCTCAGTACCGGCCCCGGTACTGCAGGCCCTAGTACCATACCCACTTGACCAAAAAAATACAGTAATTCTAGTAATGTCAAATTATTTCCTGGCCCATAATTGTTTCTTTCTTAGTTTTGAAAACACTAGCAGTTCCGAAGGCTACCTGCCCGAGCCCTTTGTTTTGTTTTGTAGTGTGCTAAAAAATTAATTCTTTATCGTGACAAACATTTTCTATCCGTTTCTGTTGCGAAAACTTTTCTATGCGTGTGAAATTACCGTTACAGGTGTTCAACCTCAAGATCACTGTGAGAGTGGTCAGCGTTTTCGTCCGTGATGGCGATGTCGCTGTGGTGATGAAACGAGCGCAATTTCTGACAATTTACTGCAAGGTGTACAAGAAAATAAGAGAAAAGCTGCCAAAGATGCGAGTTTTGGAGCAACAGAAATAAAAGGACAGGTTTCGTTCCAATTGTTTTAATGCAAAATTCGAAGTAGTAATTTAAAAATTAACGGTTGACGTTTGTTTGTAGCGTGAAGTTTTTGTGTCCCCAAAACTTTTTATTATTGGCGAGATTAACTTGGTTGTAGTAAAGTGAAGTTCATCACTATTTTAATGACAAAGTGTAAGCAGATGCCAATACCCTAAACTTAACTTTCTAGTCTCGTTAGAGCCCAACCTCATCGGGCTGAGCCCGCGTGCAAATTATTTCAGCGATGAAACTGTTACCGTACAATTTGATATTTTCAGTTCACCATGTTGAACCAGAGCAACCTGCCGGCATCATGCCTGTTGCTGTCATCACGTCCCGACGGCGTGGCAGAGGATGAAGACTGGTGTCGCTGCTGCCTATCGTGATGAAGACTGGTGTCGCTGCTGCCTATCGTGATGAAGACTGGTGTCGCTGCTGCCTTCCTTGAACACGTGGTGCAACGCGTGGTGTGTCCACACCATTACAACAGACAGCGTTGTTGATCCGGTGAGAAGTTCACATTTTGTTGGGCTATTTGAGCCCTGAGCTAATTAGTGAAACTAATGTTGTAGTAGTAATCGAGGGCTTATCCTTTTTGAGTTTATCAAATTGAAAATGCCGATGATGATGATGAAGGTCATGATGAAGGTCATGATGAAGGTCATGATGACGGTCATGATGGTGGTCATGATGGTGGTCATGATGGTGGTATTGGTGGTCATGATGATGATCATGATGATGATCATGATGACGGTTATGATGTTGGTGGTGATAGTCATTTCTTATTATTTGGGCTGTCCATAGTTTCAATTTGACTACTTTAGTTTAATTAAAGTTGTGGATTATAATTATTGGAATTAGTCATTTAGTTTGCAATCGTATAATGAAACTTTTTACATTCAATTTGGTTACGATTTCTCAGACTGCATACACCATTTTATCATTCGTAGTCGTAGGTGTAAAATCGGATCTATTTTTCCGTCTCAGTGCGGCCACGATTGTGGGTGGCATGCGTTTGGTTTGATGGTGTAATCGGTCGATGTGTTTTTGGTTTGGTTACCGGATGGAGGTAGACCAATTATTGCTGGATGGAAGCAATTGTGGCTTGGTTACCGGATGGAGGTAGACCAATTTTGTTGTTGCTGGATGGAAGCAACTGTGGTTTTGGTTACCGGATGGAGGTAGACCAACTTTAGAGTACTGTAACCTATTTGTTATTTTTGTTGAACAGTTTCATTTGACTATTGCAGAACTACGTCTGTTACTGGCTAGTAAAGTAGTAAGAAGTTAATGACTGGTTAAAATTCAAATTACAAAGTGGTCTATTTAATTTTCTATTAGTAATGTGAGTACATAGGTACTCATTGGAAACTTAGAATTTTGTTTTCCGTAAAACGGTTATTAAGAAAACTACAACTTTATTTTCGCTTTTATTTTTACCATTTTGCGTTAGAATTGGTAATGCCACGAAATAAGTTATTGTTGTTTAATGTAATTGATGAGTATGTCACATGAGTTTTCGATGAAAAAAAAAACGTGACTTTTATTTTAATAAGGAAGTCTCTTGACTGGACTTGATTCGTTAATTTAAATTGATTTTGTTTTTTTTTAACTGGTAAAATTAAGCTGGCATTATCAAAATTGACAGTTTTTTTTGTGTGTGACTTTGTGCTGATGGAACGCAATCAGACAAAGTTGAAACCTTAATTGAAAGGCCGTTTAAGGTCTTGGAGGTACTTGATAGCGATCGTATTAGTTTGAAGAAACTAAAGTTTAAATGCACCTACAAGTACGCTCATGACCAAATTAGAAAATGCGTCAATGTGGAAATTTGTCTCTCTTAATCTGAACCTAGTACAAGTGATCTAGTTGAGCAAGCATCTTGGTTTTTTTTTTGGCCGCACCGTAGTCACGTGCCGTAGTTGTAACTGTGGCCTTATGGTCGTTCAGAGCGCAATGCTCGGCACTGATACGGCGGGGGCCTGAGTCTTATGTGACTAGATTGTGATATGGCTAATTTGGATTGGCCGAGAATCTTGTTGATTCTGTTGTGAGAAGTTAAAAATCATGATGTAAGCTTGTGTGTGTTGTTTAATTCGATTGAAAGAAAAGTATCTTGAGACATTTTTCCGAGTTCTATTGTAATGTTTTCGTAAAATGAGGCTATGAAAGCCAGGTGGTACTAATGCAAGAGAAAGCATTCAGACACATTAAATTGGAATTAATGAAATGACATGGAAGTAATTTTTAATTCAGTTGAAAATAGTTGAATTTTGTTTTCCTTGAGTTGAATTGTTTTTTTTGCGGAGACAGATGTTGGTCAGGGTGACCGAGCGGTAACAAAGATTACTGGTGTACATGTTTGTTTCAGACACAAGCGAGGACGCTTGTCACGTCAGAATGGCCGTGTCGGAGTCGCGCTTCAGTTCGCGCAGACCTGTACGACACGTCGAGTCTTCGAACGCCAGAATTGTGTTATTACAATGATAACAGTTTTGTTTGCAATGTTTACATTTAATTTGTTAAGAGTTACTAAATCTAGAAAACGATAAGCAATGTATTGCTTGGAGTGGTCTTTGCTTTGGTCCATGCATCAGGTAGATAATAAAACCCGGTTGAGATCTACCCGCCTGTGAAGCAGGTAGTTTATGATCTGACAGTATAAAAGGTCACTAGCGCCGTTTTCATGATGCATTTGCATTCGCGCGTTAGACTTAGAAAGAAGTAATTCTTGCTTTAGACATTGGAAAGTCAATTCATTCTGATTCCCGCGTTAGACTTCGAAAGATTGATTCTTGCCTAGACTTGGAATAGATTCTGATTATGATCATTCCTTCCCTTAAGTCAGTCTATCTTGAGACCGCGAATAGATTTGATTAAGTGCACTCCAGAGTAAGAGGAATTTGACTAGATTCAATAGTTCGTTAGATTCAGATTCAGATCGATATTTCCTAGCATCCTGACGAAAGTCGTTATTTCTTGTGTTTTGAAATTGGTAAAGCATGGACTCAAACTTATAACTCTCCAGTCGTTTTCCATTAGTTGTTGTTGTTGTTTAAAGTGTTTTAATTAATCGTGTTTTAAGTGTGTACCTATTGTAATGATCTAAAATTGTAATTACCAATGATTTGAAAAGATTAAAACATACAACCCGCTGAGTTTCTTCCTGGTTCTTCTCTGTTGCGGTTTAACTCTTGCGAACCAGAGTAGTAATAAAAAAAGATCTTAATTCATGTTGTGTTTTCATTATGAGTCCATGCCTACATGCATAAGTGCGTAGATAGCTAAACTATCTCCCTATAGCTCGGCCGGAACCTGATATAAAGGGCCTTACGCCGAAATATCAATATTTTAATTGTCATTTTGATTAAAATGATATCTGCATACTTTTACTCAGGGATCGGATACCGGTATTTTCAACCAAACCGGTTTTGACTCTAGACGTCAAACCGAAATAATAGTGTTCTCGTTTTCGGTTACCGGTTTTTAAACGGTTAATATGAGAGAACTGTTCTTCAGCAGGTTTTGTTTTTGTTGAACGAAATTAACCGGTTTCTACGTCAGAGCTGTCAATGTCAGAGATACAACGATGGCTCTGAGTTTTGACTAGGAATATGGAGGTACCGGGTTCGATCGTCGTAGTAGGCAAACTTTTTCCATATTTGCGTTTTATAATTTAGATACCGAGAAAAATCGTTTTAAGAATTCATTAATATGCATTGGACACTTTACTTTAAAGGTCATCATCATCATCATCAGCCTATGTACGTCCCACTGCTGAGCACAGGCCTCCTCTCATAAGAGGGTATGGGCAAGTCTCCACGCGGGCCCAGTGCGAATTGGAGGCTTCACATACACCTTTTGAATTTCTTCTCAGATGTAGGTATGCAGGTTTCCTCATGATGTTTTTCCTCACCGAAAAGCTATCGATAAATATCAAATGACATTCCATACATAAATTCCGAAAAACTCAGTGGTACGGACGGTGATCGAACAGACCACCGCCTGTTTGAAAGTCGAGTGCTTGAACGACTAGGCTACCGAAGCTTCTAAGGTCTTTCTTTAAAGGTCATTGGGTGTTATTGACCCGCTTTATGATTTTTCACGTACAGAGACCAAACTAGCTTTAAAATAGAGAATTAAATCATTTCCTTACCTATGTATCAACCAGGAAAAAAAAGTTATTCGACAGTTTGTGTCCGAGATAGTGTTTTAAATGTTTTTACTTTCAGCATTGTGTAATTCCGTAAACGGTTGTGACCTACTAGTCGTAGTAGGTAGCAGACGTTGGTCTTTCAATCTGGAAGATTCTGGGTTCAAACCTCAGACCAATGAGTATTTTGGAACTTAAGTACGAAATGTCATTTGATATTCAGAACTAGCTTTATGGTGAAGGAAAACGTCGTGAGAAAACCGGTCTCTAATCTCAATAAGGCGTTTCCACAAAAAATAGTGCTACCTTAAATCATAAGATTAGGTTGCCAAGCGGACCCCAGGCTCGCTAGAACTGTGACTGGTGCCGAAATAACGCGAATAGGGTGCTGACTGTCAGCATTGCACAAAGTATTGTATTGTATTTAGCGATGGGCAATTTCTGAAACATTTCACATATTATTACACATACATACTTCTGAAAATTACATAATTGACAAGAAACGTTTCTGAGAAAAATGTTACCGAATAAATTTCACTTAAATTTCATGTCACTTCTCCGCTACTTCTGACACCAGTAGAACGGATTATGATTATTAAATTCGTAACTTTAGGCGGCCTTTATACCCGTAAATTTTACGTAAGTACAACTTACGAAAAACTGGACGAAGCTTTGTGCAAGAATGAGATATTATCACTATCTCATTCTTGCATATAGCTTCGTCCCTAGATTTACGTAATTAACTTACAGGTGTAAAGCCGGCCTTATACGAAGGACGGAAGTTCAAGACCGAGTTTAAATTTTTTTCAGTTTTTTTTGTATATACAATATACAGGTTGTCGCTGACTATGCTTTATAATAATAATAATAATAATAACTCTATATGCCTGCTGGGACCGGTTCACGGATATCTATTTTTGTGCCCGTGAATGGGTTGCAGCAGGTGTAAAACACAGCAAATTTCTCCAAAGGGCCTCTACGTGTTGGATCTGTATCCCCTCGCAAGCCTATCAAAAGACCGGGATTTATAGGCCCGTGATCAAAGAGAGATACAAATAATAAAAAATCATTTATTTCGGACAATTTTTGTTTTTTACATCCATATGTTGTTAGTAACTTATATATAACCTAGGTATGTTAGTACGTATTTAGTTTAACTTCTTCAATTCTGTGTATATCGAGCCACAGCTCGAACTTGTTCAACCTTAATCACAATAAAAAGGTGAGTCTTAACATGCGATATCAGTGTATTGCTGGTTGAAGTGGCTGTTATAGATAAATAAATTAATTGACAAACTTGACACTTATTAACCAGTTCAATAAAGTTTCACGGAACGAAATAAATTATGTTCTTCATAAATACCGGTAACCGAAATTGATTCGTTCTTTATGAAAACGTTATTGCTAATTATCGGTTAATGACAGAACAGAAATTTAAACTGTTTACGAACAATATTAACCGGTATTTTGAAACCGGTTCCGATCCCTGCTTTTACTATCTGAAGAGGCCCGATATCATATGACATCGAACCTCTTTACTGTTATCGAGAATGTTCAATAAGCACATCTTTTATTATAATTATATCGACATCTTTTTAATCGATATCAAATCCCTATAACTTGCCCCCAGTTATCCCAGGTATGATCATCAATCTTCTATAGACGAATCGAAATGCTAATATATTTTACAGATAATAAAAAATCTTTAGGTACCGTGCCATATTTGAGGAAATTAGTCACTTTTCGTGTTAAGATCACGTTTTGATAGATTGGACTAATTACAATAAATATTAGTCACTTTTTTTTTATTCAACTTTAACTGATTCGTCCAAGATCCCATCATCAGAGCCCGACTTGGTACCAACGGGACTATCTCGGGACTATCCCATATGATAAAAAAATATTGGTTCTCGATTCTCGGAGACATTATGACATTTGATATTTGACATACTTACATGTAAAAATGCCGCTCCTTTTTTTGAAGTCGGTTACAAAACTATTTACACACGTACCATTACTGCTGCAATATTACGAGTAATATGACCTCCTGAAACAGTTAGGGTTATTAGGTACCTATGAGTTTAAATTTGGATTAGCTTTCAAAATTAAAGTGTGTCTCGATTCCAGTGTCCATAGACATAAAAACAATAAAAATAAAGTTTCACTAAAATTGTGAGTACATTATGAATTATGATGTGTGTTTATATGAAGTACTGTGCAACTACACATAATTAGGCCTTAAAATACTCGTGTGAACCTAGGTATACAGAGTGTAATCGATAAGTGTTTACAGGCCATAATTCCGAGATATCAGAAAACTTTTAACTGTTATCGAAAGTACGTTACCCAACGAGTAAAATTACATTAATAACTTTTTCTAAATAGATGAAGTAATATTAAAAATACTTACTTAAAACGCTCCCATACATTGATTATGACGACTTACAGCCTTAAAGAATGTCGGGTGTCGTAAGAGATAAAACTGTTAGAGATTCGTTATTTGTACGAATACATTGTAATAAAATAATAATACTACCGTTTATGAAATAATTATTCTAGCATTTATTCTTAAATAAAAAAATGTTCGTGTAAACTGGTCTTTGAAAGAACAGTTACGTACTAAATGTATTGGAGGGTTTGAAGTTAATATTTGAGATATTTCTGATTTTATTTCAAAAAAGTTATTAGTGTAATTTTACTCGTTGGGTAATGCACTTTCGATATTAGTTGAAATTTTTCTGACATCTCTCATATTTACCGAATTATGGCCTGTAAACACTTATCGATTACACCCTGTATATTATGAATCTAACATAGCGAAAATCGTAATTCCTCTGGTTATGTAGTACGGTTGCATAAACTACTATTCTCCAGTTTTACTTATTTTCAGTGAAATAACCGATTATCCAGTTTTACTAATTTTCAGTGAAATAACCGATTTATAGTAAGGGTCACGGTCCATACAAAGTTGAGAAAAATTGTGCGCTACGAGTTACAGTTTTGTAATTTTAACCAGAGCTAGAGGGTCTCAAAATAGTTGTTTTTAGATGTGGAGGGAAAACCAATTCCCCCCTTGAGCGCGGGGGGAGGGGGGTGAATGTGCATGCGGAAGGGTTGCGTTTAATATTTTTTTACTAATTAATAAGGCCTACTATGCATTGTTTGGTATCATCCTCGTGTAAAACGGACCTGGAAAATCCATTTTTTATCATAAACATGAGCAATTTCATATACAAACGTAGATTTTTTGGAGTAAAAGTAAAAAAGTTACCGTTTTTATTTCAATTTAAGCGTCATATAAGTATTCAAAAACAAACTTATCCAATTTAAAAAAATTGTGTAAGATAGCATATTTATTGCAGTTTTTAAAAATATACACACTATGTAGTCTTTCATACAAAAATTAACTGAAAAAAAAAATACCTGACGCGTACCTCCAACAAAAACCTGCGCGTAATCTCAAAAAAGAGACTTTTGTGCTGGCAACTGCTCATAGATTATACATATTTTTGTACTTGCATATTATTGTTCACATTACAATTGTAAATATTTATTGATATGAAAGTAAATTGAATATTTTCTGATCTTCTTTTTTACAAAACCTACGATTATTAAGAATTTTATTTGTTCAGATTTTATCGATTATTGTATACCGCGTATATATATATATCTGGTCTATCTGATCACATGTATGATATAGGTATAGTATCTGATCATATGAATCGGAATGGGTAATCATTTTTACAAGTGTCATTAAGTAATGATCTCATTACCAAAGACGATAAAGGTAATTTTCACTAACCGGGACTAAACAACTAACCCAGTTCACACGCGTGAAAAGTTTATATATGGAATTTGACAATCAATTGTTAAACGTCTACTTCATAAATCATCATTATTATCATATCAGGCGAAATACGTCCACTGCTGAACATAGGCCTCCCCCAAAGATTGCCACAATGACCGGTCCTGCGCCACTCGTATCCAGCGGACTCCTGAGACCTTCACTGTCCAACTTGTGGGGGGCCTACTCACGCTGTGCCTTCCACCTGCGAGGCCGCCGCATTGGTCATCGGTTCTACGTGCAATGTGCCCCGCGCACTGCAATTTAAATTAGTGATTCGAAGAACTATGGAGCTATACTTTGGTTCTGCTGCGGATCGTCTCATTTCTAATACGATCTCGCAGAGAGACTCCCACCATAGCCCTCTCCATTGCCCCGTGGGTGACTTTAAGCTTTCTTATGAGGCCCATTCTAAGCGACAACGTTTCAGTACCGTATGTCATCACTCTTTTAAATCTTTGATCAGTGTGTGTTGCCACACTGATCAAAAACTTTTGTCTTCAAGAACTGCGGAATATTGAACGAAAAGATGTGTCGTAGCTTCCCAAACGCTGCCAAACCTAGTCGGATTCGATGATTGACCTCTTACTCAAAGTTGGACCTACCTAACTGGGTAGCTTGTCCTAGGTATATTATAGTCGTCTACACCTTCGAGTTTAGTGTCCGATTGTAACGGGAGTTTTCGTCTTATCCATGTTCATCCTAAGACAAACTCGCTCAAAGGCGCTACTGAGGTCAGCGAGCATCGTACTGAAATCTTCCAAGGTCTCAGCCAAGACCACCGTATCATCAGCGAATCGAAGGTGAGTCAGGTACTCGCTGTTTATGTTGATACTCACCTTTTCCAGTCCAGTCTTAAAGACATCTTCTAGTGTAGCGGTAAACAGATTAGGGGAGATGACACCTCCTTGCCTGGCTCCCCGCTGCAGTATAATATGCTTCAAGCTCTGGTCTTGGAGTCGGATTGACCTATGTCAAGTGACATAGTGACATAGTGGCGCTTTCGTAAAAGCACCTCAACATTTCGAAATAGCGGTAGTCTACTTGGTATCGTTAAAGAGACTGCAGTACGCCCAGAGTTTCGATCAAATCGAAGGCCTTGGGGGTTACCATGACGTACTAATGCGATTAAGTTTAGATTCTGGGAACGGGGCAGTGATACACGACTCGTATAGCCTTGTCCCTTTCTCTCGACTTAAATTAATCCGCATTAGTACGTCATGGAAACCCCCCTTATCGTAGTCCACAAACGCTAAACAGAGGGGCAGGTTATACCTATTACTCGGTCTTCTGTATAACTATTACGAAACGCCAATTCGGAAACTGGCTTGTTCGGGAGGCTGGAAGTCATCAAGCCTGCGTGCAAGACGATTCGTAATGAATCTTGAAAACATCTTATAAATATGGCTCGGAAGTGAGATGGATCAGTAGTTCTTCAATAAGGCGTTGTCACCTTTTTTCAAGAACAGTACCACCACTCTTCTGTTCCATGCCTAAGACGTTCTCCCTTCCGGAGTTGAACAACTTCTGAAGGGTCATAAGGATTGGTTTACCACCGGGCTTTAGATGCTCAGCTATAATTCCGTCTTCCACAGACGCCCTGTTATTTTTGAGCTGTTCAAGAGACATTCTAATATCACATAGGCTGATGTCTCGGATATCCTCTGTATAGTGCCGGGTCAGTCACTTACTTCATAAGAAATTTATCAATTATCAAATTCCGTGTGACATAAACGTTTAACCCGGGGTGCTTGGTTAACCCAGGTTGATGCAATTTGCCTTAACAGACATTATGGAGTATTTTGTTTACGCAAAATCGCTAAATTCCCGCAGTAGAAACGTACTGTCAACAATTAATAAGTCAAAGTAACGTCGCTTTTTTATTCAAGGTACGCGACAGGTGCAATTTTTTTACAACTTATTTTTTTCATGGAAAGTTCCAAAAAGTATATATTTTTAAAAACTACAATAAATATGCTATCTTATAGTATTTTTTTTATTTACGTATATTTATTTGGTAATACTTATATAACGCAACAATCAAAATAAAAAGTGTAATTATTTTACCTTTATACCAATAATTATTTTTTTATATATGAAAAACCTCATGTTTATTATCAAAAATAAATTCCCCGTGTCAGTTTTATATGAAAATGATACCAAACGATGAATAGTAGGCCTAAATATTAGACAAAAAAATTTTAAACATAACCCTTCCGTTTGCACATTCACCCCCCTCCCCCTTCGTTCAGGGGGGAATTGGTTTTCCCTCCACATCTAAAAATATTTATTTTTACACCCTCTACCTCTGGTAAAAAAAATTTCCATTTTTTCCATTTGGACCTCTACTATTATTAGGTTTAAGATAATGATATATTATTTAGGATCATCTGAATATTGTATTGTCATCAATGAATGTACCTAAAGCATAACAATCTGATATAACACATATTTTTTTTTAAGTTAATTTGATACTGACACGAACGGCTAAGTTGAATTGTTCGAATATTTAAGTGCGACTAGGGCAAAGTTCGAAAATATCAATTGTATGTTAATTTTACTACCGAGTGGGGTGTTCCGTTACTTTCTTTCACGGCGGATTTCTTGCATGGTCGATGATATACTTAGGTATTAATTTAAATATATAATTAGTAAAAATCTACGACGTTGTAATAGGTACTTACTAATTTCAATGAACTTGCGGTGAACGCTACGTGCTAGTAATTTATATGATACAAGTTAGGCCCTTGTATCATATAAATTACTTTCGTGTTACGAAAAAAAGATTTCGCCACCTTATCTAATAGGTAACAGAGGAGCGTGGGGAAATATAATTGAATTATAGAAAGTTCCAATAAGCAGGTAATATTTTTTAAGGAAAGTCAATGCATCCTCAATTTAATCACGGAAAGAGATTTAAAAGTCAATAAAAAAAAAGAATCGTACATCTATAAATAGAATATAAAAAAATAAATCTTGAGCGCAGTAAGGGACTCAAATACACGAGATATAAATATCTTTGCTCTCGTGTGATACATGCAACTTTTCGCCTCAGCGGCGAGAACGTAATTATTATAACGCAAAGGAATAAAACACCAAAACTTACTCTTGAGGACTTAAAACATCGGCTTCGTTACTTGATTCACTCATATTAAACACAGTTTTTAGTTTAAGTTATGTTTTATCTCTAAGAAAACGTAAGTACTAATCACGACTAACATTTGAAAAGTTCAATCGCGCTAAATTTATAAAGAATATATACGCGCGTTCTGAAACTATACGTTTAAAATATTAGTTCACAATAGAAATAAAAACCAAATTATAATAATACAATTCGCGACAAATATTGCTTCATGCATTGTATTTTAAGATAGAGAATAAAGAAATACTTATAGGATTAAAATAATATTTGATTTATTATAAGTTTAATATCAGTATACAGTCGAGGAATTTAATTTCCTACCCATTTTGTACCTGCCTTGTCACAGTGACAATCAATATGAAAGCTGCTAGGACTGTCATATTATAGCTACTATGACAAGGTACGAAATGTGTAGGAAATTAAATCCCTCGACCGTACAAGTTTATAAGTTAGTGCTTCACAAAGACAAAAGTTAAAAAAAATATATTGGGGGCCTACTATGAAGGTTTCTATCGACGTATCGATATATTTTATACCTATCTATCTCTTTTTTGGAAGCGGAATGAAAGTGACGGATGGTATGAGGTTTAAATGTTCAAAGTTTGTTTTACACCCCGAAGAATGAAAATATGACCTGCGACTAAGCGGAAAATTAAAATTTAGTTTTTTGGCACTCTCGCAGCAAATAGTTATTTGTTATACAAGGGTGCAAAGTTGTATTTTACCCGCGAGTATGAAATTGAAACACGAGCAAGCGAAAGGATTCTATAGTTGAACCACGAGCGAAGCGAGTGGTTCTAAAATAGAATCCTGAGCGCAGCGAGTGTTTTAACATACGAGAAGTAAAATACATTTGCACCCGTGTGTAACACAAAACTTTTCCCCTCACTATAGCGAGAAAACTCAAAAAAGGTAATTATTTGTTCACATTACAATCATCATCGGGTTAGTGATAATAATTTTCCAAATGCATCATGTATTTAATGCAAGATTTTGTCGCAGTAAACTTAGCACGAAAAAGTAAACGCAGCACGATTTTAACACATTCCTGTAGTTGCACACCAACGCCAATGCATTATTAAATCATTCTCATTCATTATTTTTACAAAATTATAACAGAACACCCTGAAAGTTGTTTAGTTTACTATTTTTATGCGTGTTCGAGTCGGTAAATAAAGATTATAACCTATAATATTCTTTGACAATGTTGACGTTGACATTTTCTGCGTTTTGTGATTGCATCTAGTCATCTTATCATCATTCACTAAAACAATTGTTACTTATGGATATATTTTAGGATTTATAATTATGTTAAAATCATCATATTATATAAAGGTTTGTATTTTACACTAAATTCTCGAACAAATTATTTAATTATCATGAATATGGAACAATTTCCATGAGCAGTTTACGTTTTGTTATTCCATAACCAAGGTCATTACTTTGCCACACAAGTGAATAATATGCGTTTTTACACGTTCGTATTAAAGGATAAACGAGCACTTTACGAGCTAGTGAGGGGAAAATTACATTTTGCTTACTAGTTTCAAGCAGCAAAACCGTCATGTTCGAGTCGCTGAGGTGAAATAGTACATTACGACACAAGTGCGAAAAACAAGAAATTCGAAACCAGTGGCGATGTTTCAAAATACGACCGATAGGGAGTGTTTTAAATCGACACGAGTTACGAATTTCGTTTTTGTACGTGTCTCGTACGACGGTTTTTAGTACAGATGGCCCTCCAAAGTTTTAGACCTGACGTAAAATGACCCACTTCTTGCACTAGAGCCTAAAAAGTACACCATCTACTACTACTCATCTACGTACTCGTACTAAAAAACTATTGACTCCGCTCCCTTTACCCGCGAGCTTCTACTATTCTTCCTCTTAAATATTTTGCTGGAAGTACAAGGAGGTGCGTTTATTGAGTTCAGTAGCACTACCATGAGTTGGAAAGTAAAGAATCCTTTACGTTTTACTCGATACGTAACGTAATACATTCTATTACGCTCGCGCTGACAAATACGTATATTGGAGCGAGCGCGATATGACAGTGGTCTATCTTCTACCACTTTTCGACCTTATTACCAGGAAATAGAATGGAAAAGCGGTAGACCACAATCGATATCAAAAATATAATTATGGATTAGGTGCCAAAAATGTATTTTCACGACTTTATTGCCTTCACATTAAGAATATGATTCCGGTTCGTTATAATTATAACCAAATAATTATCATAATACCATATTCCTAAGATGTCGCGTTCCCATTATAGATAAAATACTCGTAGATTAGTCTCATAATGTCTAAAACTTGAAATGACAATCAAATAACTTGAACCTACTTCTCAAATTACCGTATTCCCATAATGTCTAAAAGTCTGATTAACTTAAAACCAAAACTTCACTTGAAAAAAACTTGGTCCACGGAAAGAACATGTCTAGTCAATTAAAATTACAGAAGGAAAAATCACCTTACTGTTAACGGAATTAGGTGTGAATTTGCCCTGATTTTTTTAAGTACTGGATAAGTTTTTTCCGTAGACCCTTCACGTATCTAAAATACAGTACCCATGAAAACTGTATTAAATTTAGTTTTTCATAAATAGTTAGCATTAACTGTCTAAATTTATACTAAAATAGATAATAATTATAATTAAAACATAGTCTAAGGAATATAATGCATACTGTAAATACCATTTTAGATATTCTGGGAAACTGTCATTCTGAATTTTGGTTACCTATTATATTTTGAAGCTAATACATAATTGATGTAAGCTAATTAATACATATTTAATATGTAAATTTTAACATACGGATGTGAGGTCTGGACGTTGACACTGAAGGAGGAAAACCAGCTCTTAGTGGCAGAACGAAAAATCCTCAGGAAAATCCTTGGCCCAACACAAAGATTCGATGGCAGTTGGAGGATTCGCAAAAATGCTGAAATTGAAGAACTTATCGCTGAACCGAATATCATCGGTAATACTAAAGCTCATCGGCTGCGTTGGCTTGACCACCTCGAACGAATGGGAGACAACCGTGCCGTCAAAAGAGCCTACAAGGGTAAACCAGAAGGTAGACGTCCGGTCGGCCGCCCCAGATATCGTTGGGCCGATGCTGTAAGGGCTGATTTACGCGGTCTCGGAATTGACCAGTGGCAAAATGTCACTGAATACCGTGATCAGTGGCGTTCTCTCGTATTGGAGGCAAAGACACACTTTGGGTCGCTGCGCCAGACGAGTAAGTACCTAAGTAAGTATGTTAATGTCATTTTGGCATTTCGATGTACTGAAAATGTATATTTTAGTGATTTTAGACATTTTACTTCTAATCTCTTCTATTATAACATTGCGACATTCAAAAAACATGATACAGTCGAGGAATTTAATTTCCTACTCATTTCGTACCTTGCACAGTGACAATCAATATGAAAGCTGCTAGGACTGTCATATTATAGCTACTATGACAAGGTACGAAATGGGTAGGAAATTAAATTCCTCGACCGTACCTATTATGAAATTTGGTTGGAGCGAACCGAAATCGTATATATGTTTTTGGCACCTAAACGGTACCTAATGATATCTTTGACGTCGTCTGTACAAGCATATTGGTTGTAACTAAACTTATACGTGTGAATAAATAAAGTGTTATTTAAGTGGAATACAAAGCGTTTCATTAGGTCCTTCATTACAATTACTTAACATTGCAATAATGAACAAGAGCGCCTGTATAAATTGATTTAGCAATTAATCAGAAAAAGGTTTCACTCAAAATGTTGGGAACTTTAATGTATGGTTAACTTTCATGTACGAGTATGTATCTATGTTCAGGTGTATGTTGTCCCCACAGTGAGCATTGCCCAACGTGCCCGAGCCCACTAGGTACTCTGTTCAGTGTTCACTCCTCCGTGACCCAAAAAAATAGTACATTATCATCGTTGTTAAAATAATTTTATTAATTAGGTTTATGAAAATCCTTGCCTAAAAATTTTAAATAGGTACTCGCGAAACATCGATAGGTACTAAGCAACATGAGATTGATTTTTAAGGTAAGTTTCGGGCCAACTCTGTCAGAGCATCGAACGACATCCCCTTTTTGACTGGTGATACTGGTTACAAACAAATTTGGTTACTTTATAAATACTACGAAAAACCACCCATCCAATAAAGGTAAGTTTATTGTGTAGTATGTAATTTATACAGAGTTTAAATGTAATACGGGCGATAAATTAAAGAGGAATAGCATTCGCCAATGTAATTAATATTAATGAAATGATTGATAATAATAAGATGAAATAATGAAGTGAACGTAGTTCCACTTAATGACCAATCCTCAATTAATTTTTATTGATTTCCGGAGTAGCGATATCATCTGTCAACGAGAGTCTAACTCGAGTGTGTTGGATCATTTTGTACGGATAATTTTTGTATTAAAATCATAAGTAAACGTTATCTAAATGTACTTATTATATAATGTCCTATGCTATTTTCCGTTAAGAGATTCGCCCGTATTAGATTATCCTATATATCTTCACCATCAAAATCTACTGAATAACTGTAACTATTTTATTTGCAGACCGTGGTCCCTATTTTGTTAGAAGGTACCTAGTACAAATGTAGATTCATCCTATCTAATTTTAATTTTCTTACACAACACTATTCAATTACCCTAGATTCACCATGAACGATTAATAAACATCCCAAACCAAATTGACGTGATTCAACGCAAATTGACTGACAGTTACCATCAGTATTTTGTAACAAAGTTTAAAAATAAATAGGCATAGAATAAGTATCGCATTTGCTTACGTCCTACCTGTCTGTTACGTCTTAATCCACCATTGGGTTACGAAACCCATTCAGTAAAAGCTCCATTGGGTTACCAAAATTCCATATTTTTTGTTTTATCGCCAAGTGATGGATATGACTTGATATTATACCTGTTACATCTTAATGAACTAATCCACGAAAAGCTTCATTCGGTTGCGAAAATTAGGTACATTATTTTTATTATCAGATGATGGATGTGAATTTATTTATAATAATAAGTTTAACAGGGAAATACTAAAACGTGACCTAACAAAGTAACCTAAAATAAACACTCAAAAATGAGGCCTTCACGGGTAGAGTGCCCATCACGCAGGCAGCAATTCCGCGCTGAATTGCGTTAGCACTCTTGCTGAAACTGGAAGGGTTCCACTTTCTCAGTTTGTCTTGTCTACAAAATAACCTTAATACTTACGAGTACAGTCAAATGCAAAAATATGTATCAAAAGAATCCTCTTAAAATATGTTATGACGTTCTTATTACACAGAATTAAAGTGCACTGGGACATATTTTTGAGCATTTTTATACATATACCTACTATACTACCTTATTTTAGCTTTGACTGTACACATAAACGTTGTTCGTATGGGGGGCATTCATAATGTTTATTTCATGGTAGAAATAAACAAGGTGAGACCGTCCGAGCGACGTGGCGGTGTCGGCGACACCACTTGGATGCTCAAACTTAAAATTTTAGGGTAATGGGGTAACCAACTTGTATGTACCTTAGGTAATGAGTGTAATTACTTAATTAGGTATGTATGGTACCTATTTGCTTTAATGCTGATTGGAACTGGTGTTCAGGATCAGGAATGACATAGTAAAACTACTTAGTCAGTCCCAGCTCTTTTAATCGACTTCCAGCATTCTAAACTTCTTATACTTACATTTTCTGAAGCATAACTAATATGCTGTAACTTGTAATGGTAAAACCAAATCAAAGTCAGTTTAATTTTACTAAAAAATATGTTTTGTTCTAAAATAAATATTTGGTACAGGTGTAGTGAGAAATTACTTGCCTTCGGAAACGTTCGTAAACACATGCTGTTTCAGGCAGTGTCACCGAGTCTGACTGAAGTAGCATGACAGCTATTACTGTCAGTCTCAGTGAGATAGACTGAAACAGCATGACGTTGACGAACGTTTCCGAAGGCAAGTCATTTCTCACTACATCTGTAGTTGTAGTTTCTTAGTTGTAGTAGCTGTTAGGCACTTTTCACCTATACAGTACTTACTTATTTGTACGTATTTATGGGTATACTTAAAAATAAAATCATTATACTGTTATTTATTTTAAAGTACGAAATGACTGCTTACATTTTCTTACCGATACTAGTGCTTGGTACTTACCTGTTTCTACCGAAGTTTTTACACCGCAGAGGCGAAGCCATTCGTCGGCGATTAATTTTGTCTTCGGGAACCGAAAACACTTTAACCTCCCATTTTTCACGCTTTTATTTTTCATCTTGATAAAAAATCATCTGTTTGTCAGAATACTAAAAGAAAAATTGTAATGAATACATATTTTTCTTAGCTTCAGTAATGATGGGAAATATTTCCTTAATATTTTAAAGATACAATAAAGTGGCAATACAAAGTTGGTGTCTCCTCTGGGACGGTCTCACCTTGTTTTCTTCCGCCATGGTTTATTTAAGGTCAAATAGAAACTACGAAAAACCAAATACCGTTTTTATTTTACCTTCAATTAGGCTTTCTAGTATAACATTTATCAACAATTTGAACATCTAGATATATTCTACAAACAGTTCAATCGAGGTCTGGTAATCAGGGTCATCACATAGATACAGCATGAATATATGGGTAAGGTTTTTTGTTTTTGTAGAATAATACGCATAGAAAATAGTAGCTATGTAATCCTCATTACGTGGTTGACATGGAACTCGAAATCATAGCCTCTGGAGTTTTAAATTTTTAGCATAAAGGTATTACAAATACAAATTTTATCAGTTAAAATGAGAAGTTTCCTTTATTTGCGTTTCAACAATTGAATTAACACAAGGGATAACTAAGCAAATGCAGTGTTTATTTACAAACTTTGTAAAATGCTTATCAATATTAACATTTAGAACATAAAATTATATAAAAATATATTTAGAGGTATAAAACGACCTATGTAAATTATAGTAACATAACCAACCTTCAAGAATAAATACTTCTACTCTACACTAATATACTTACTAACATAATAATTATAATGAAATCAGTCTTACAATACGTGTGTTCATGTTTGGAAAGACTAACACCAACAACTTGTAATAATAACGATTACCTAATTAATTATCTATATCAATATTAAATATGATGTTATTATAATTTTAGTTTACCTGCTAAATTATCAATGGCATGGCACACATCTATTTCAATTTGTGAAATATATTACAGTTTTTAATAAATAATAAATAAATAAATATCTTGGGACATCTTACAGAAATCGATCTAGTCCCACGGTAAGCTCAATTAAGTGATGTGGGTACTAAGCCACGACATATACAGGGTTACTTTTTCACCAGTACCTACAATAAATCAACATACGTAATAGTAGTCTAAAATAAAACGTACTAGCATTTTTTGTTACTACCCATTTGGAACAAAAAACTAAAATACTAATGTTTGAACTTATCCGCAAATCTAACAAGAAATGTGTACGTATTACGCATCTATCGACGTGCATAATTAGCAAAACGCGCGAACTTTCAACTGTTTGTTTAAAATGTCATCGCGGCAGGACGATGGTGGGTTGGATCACCCCTTGTGCAATGTGTTAATTTTTTTGATAAATGTGATCTATTATCGATACCAATGATGTGGTAAAATGTATTGTACCGGTGAAAAAGTAACCCTATATAATATTTTTATAGATACTTAAATACATAGACAGCCATGACCAATTTGTATTAAATAAATACACAAATAATGCCCTCACCGCGATTGGAACCCGGAACCTCCAGCTTCGTAGGCAGGGTCACTACCAACTAGGTTACGGAGGCTGACTAATAAGTGTAGAGCGGTCCAAGCGTACAAATTAAGTAAGTAAGTAGTTGGTCATGGCTGACAAATTTTATGGAATATGGCAAAATGTTGTTTTAAAATTTTCACAAGGTACAAGGGGTCAGTAATATGAAAGTTACACAGGTACATTTGAAAGTTATACCTTATAGGAGTGTACATAAGGCTTTTATGTCTTTCAAATCTACTGTCAAATAATACCGATAAAGTACAATTTCTTTAAAAATACTGTAAATATGCTCGTTTCAAATTGATTTTGAAAATATTTACAGAATAGGCGGAATCCTGTTCAATATGAAACTGTATTGGAATTTCCCAGAATTTTTTATCTACTTAATTAAAAAAATATATTACTTTAACGTCAAATAACTATTATATACAGAAATTCATAACGTATTAAGGGAAATTTTAACACAATCCGATAAGTAAACGGATTCCGGGATAAATGTAACATGAGATAATATAATATATATTACTTATTACATTAATTGTCCAATTTAACAGTAATATTAGTCCAAAACCTAGTAACATTAGTACCATAACAAAAATAATTTCCATTAAAAGTACCTAGTCATTATTATCAAGGGAACGGTCGTGGTAAATGCTAATTGAGATTCGAGCAATTACACCACGGGAGTAGCGAGTGGTTTAAAACGTGGAATCCTGAGCGTTGTCTGGTACATTCGTTAACAAACTAAATATGAAATAAACACATAAATTAGTTAATAAACTTATGTTGAAGAGAAAAAAATTGAATTTAAAAAAAAATTTAAACATTACAAATGAAATCAAATAGAATCCTATTAAATACTTATCATCTATATAATTCGTCAGTAGAAACTAAAAAAAAATAAACAAACATAAATCCATCATCCTTGATCCACCATTCCTTAAACCTTGAGTTCACTTACATTTTGAGTGTTATATATAACACATATATCGTCAGTTGTAATATGAATTAATGTAACCACCAAAATGACGATTTTTCAGAAGGGCCCAAAAACGAATTTGACATTTATAAAGTATGTTGTATCTTTTTAGTTAATTATCCGATTGAAACGATGTTTATCTTGTTTGTTCTATTTTTGAGAGGTCTATTTGACGCACAGTTACTAACTGCGACCACAGTTGTAGTTCAGGAAATGGCTGGTGCTTACGTTAAATATTTTTTTTTAAATTTGGAGTTACGTTAATAATTTAATGAAAATCATCAAAAGTGAATTTCGTAATTTAGTGTAACTCACAAATTGAAACCGAATTGCTTATGAGCCATACAATACAAATGGCGCTTACAGCATTGACATTTATAAAAATATCGTGATTACATTAGGAAGAACATATTTTGTACTTATAAATTCGTACTTACGTTAAAATATTGTCTATCATTCTTTGAAACCGTTACATACGTTAATAAAAAACGTAGAAACCTAATAAAATGGCAAAATTTTTGTTAACGTATTCGACATTTTTTTCTGAATATCAAAATTTTATATACACCGTTCGATAGAGCAGAAAATTTGCAGTCGAACGGTATACTTAACTCAATTTCGTCATTTTGGTGGTTACATTAATTCATATTACAATCGACGATATGTGTGATATTTATTAGTATTAACGTAAAAAACATATCTGCGAGCGTGTTTCGCGATACGTGTCAAAGACGTCAAATGGTATGGAATGTCAGCCACATTTGTTTACATTTTTTTGGATTCTACTGACGATTGGTATACATCATTTTTATATCAGTTAATGTGAAAAATCAAACATTTTTTCAGTAATATCTAATTATTTTTCAAATGTAAATGTACCTTTCCAAAAAATACAGGTCTTGGAGTCGTAGCATATAAACTTTTTAATTTGTTAAGGTTGGATACATTATCTACAGATCATCAAGTTAATCTTTATATTAATTTCTTCTCTGCTTTGTCCTGATTACCGTAAAACTAGGTACCTTGTTAATTTATTAAATACGGGTATTAATTGATGACCATGTCAGTCCTATCAAACTGAATAGAGATTCAAAATAAAATTTTGAGATTTGGTTCGCAAACGAATGAACGCGATTTTTATCTGGTGAATCGGCATAGTAGTTATGAGAGTAAATATAAAGCTTGAAATCAGAAAATAGATTGAATGCTTCTTTTAATGCTTTATGAACTATAATTGTGTTAGGTAGTTACTCTGCAAATAAATTATTTATTCAAATCAATTATATTACTATTATTTCATTGAAAGCGATACGGATACAATTATCTCAAATTTCTCATAAAACTTCGTTATTAAATTTACGTCCATTCATTTTTATTTCTTATGTAAATGTATTTAAAAATGCTCATTATTACAATTAGCAATTTAATAACAGATCTGACAAGTATTTGAGAGGATAATATACACTGGGGTGTTTTTGGCTTGAAAAAAATTTGCTGCTTGCAGACTTGCTGGCTACTCGCAACAATGTACCTTTCAGCAAATAACGGCCATTATCTACTCCTTTCAATTAACTTCCAGAAGCATTCTGACAGCATTGGCCTGCCTGAGAAAGCCTAGATTTATCCGTAACCTTTCTCGCGTCGTTGCATCCTGTCTCGGATCTCTCTGATGTAGGCTTCAGGCTCGTCTGAAAGAGTAGTTTTAGATATTTCCGTATCTTCATTGGTCTTCTTCTCGGAAGGTACAACGTATACCTGGGGATTCTTCTTTCCTTCTATTGCGTTTCCATGTAGCCCGTTTTCTAAATCTCGTTGGATCGAAAGATCCGTTTGCGCGTATTTATGTTGATAGTGAATTACATTACGATCAAAGTCGAACTTGATCTTTTTGTCTGATGAAGACCTTTGAGATCCTCTTGTAAATCCTTTGTCAGCAAGGGCACCATCTTTAGGGATATTACCTGTCAAAACAAATGTAATAACGGTTATAAATAAGGAATAAAATGGACGTACAAGGAGCAAATTATTTTACTCGATATGTAAAGCAGGCGCTCGCTCGTGCTCGCCCCAAATGGCCTCAATATTATACCTACCCCAACCAAAACAAATAAAAACCTAACGTATCCTTTACTTTCCAACTCATAGTACGGCTAGGTACTGTTAATTCAGCTTGTACTCGCGTTTTGTTGTAATGTTTTTTGTCATGGAATTCATGAAATCTAATCTGTTTTCTTTTTTACAGTCTGGCTTTGATGTCGGATTTTTTTTAGGGTTCCGTAGCCAAAGTGGCAAAAACGGAACCCTTATATCATACTTTCGCCACGTCCGTCTGTCCGCAGCATAGCTCCTTGCCGTTAGTACTAGAAGTTTGCAATTTGGAACAAGTATACATATCAATCAAGCCGACAAAGTGGTAGAATAAAATATAGAAAAAAAAAAATTTGGGTAGGTACCTCCCCTATGGGCGTTTGTGCACTACACTGACTTTTACCGTCCGGTAGTCCGGTTTTTTAAGGTCCGATATGACACGCCATTAAATGTATATAGTAGCTTGTGCACTATACGTAATTTTACCGTCCGACATTTTACTTTTCCCCATTCCGGACCGTATTTTTCCGATCCAAGATGACAGCTATGAAAGACGTATTAATGCTTGTGCACTGCGTCCGGAATTGCACTGACTTTTACCGTCCCCGATAGTCCGATTTTACAAGCCAATCATCCGTTTTTTTCATGTTGCTATGCCGCACCTCCGAGTAAAAAGACGGATAAGTGCACAAGCCAATCATGCGTTTTTTCATGCCATATCGGACCATGAAAACTCGATCTGCCGGACAGTAAAATTCATTGTGGCGCGCAATCGCCCTATTAGTAAAGTGGGAATGATTTTTTTATTTCGCAGTAAACCTATAATGTGGAGTATCGTTCAATAGGTTTTTGAAAAAGAATAAGGGTCCCGAAAGTAATTTTTTTTCTTAAATCAATATTTTCGAAGATAACAGCTAAAGAAGAAATAAAAATTGAGTCCCCCCTCTAAAGGTGCAGACCAAGCGAACATTCGCTATTCTAACCTCCCACTCTACGAAATTCGATCGTTACACAAAACGTGATTGGTTGATTTTGTAGAGCGGGGGATAGAACGCACCTTAACTTTCGATCCGTAGGTCCAAAAAATATGAAAAAAATCATGAATGGAATACTTTAAAATAAAACATAATCCGCTAAGCCGTTTTTGAATAACTTTTCTTACAACGGAATTACAACTTTCCCCCTCAGCGGCGAGAACATAATATTACAACGTATAGGAATAAAACACCAACACTCACTCTTGAGGAGTTTAAAAATCGGCTTTGTTACTTAATTCACTCATAATTATTATTAAACACTGTATCAAGTTTAAGTTATGTTTTATCTCTACGAAAATATCGTCCAACATTTGAAAAGTTAAATCGCGCTACCTTTTTAAAGAATATAAAGTGCGTTCTGAAACTATTTAAGTACGTATAAATTAATATTCATTCTCAAAATTTTACGTCAAAAAAAACTGACAAATCATAATAAATTTGCGATAAATATGGCATCTCTTCATTATATTTTGATAATAATGAAATGCTCATATGATTAAAATCATATCCGATTTATTATAGTTTAATATTATCATACAAATTTAACACGAGTTCGAAATTTATATTGCAACTGAACGAGTTTTCATTCCCGTTTTTTGGGGGCCTACTAGGTACGAAGGTTTCGGAGTCGAATGATGAATCGACATATTTTACATAAATATCTATCCCTTTTTGCGGTTACGGAATGAAAGTGACGGTTAAAATGAATTTTTCCCCTCACTAGCTCGTAAAGCGCTCGTTTATCGTTTAATACGAGCGGGTAAAAACGCTTTTTACACACTTGTGAATAAAGTAATTTGACATTGCTCTAATTCCTATAGCCCCCTACTGCCTAGTATAAGTGGATCTGTATGACCGTAGTAAACATGCGCAATCGGAGCTCACATGTTAAATTGGTCGTTGTCATGGGTGACTTTGTAAGCCATTGGCTATATTTATGTTCCAGAAGTAACTCTATTCTACGATACGTTTCGACATTGAGTTTTAAATGGTTTCTTTAAGTTAATTTACATTTGAATGAGATTTGTAATCATATTTCCTCGCGATAGTGAGGGGAAAAAAGTTGTATTACACTTGGCGGCAAGGTTTGTTCAACTCTCGTGCCTTGAGACCTTCGCAATGCTCAAGATTCCAGTTTTTGAACCACTCGCTACGCTCGTGGCTCAATTTTGGAATCTTTCGCTAGCTCAGGTCTCAATATTGGCACGACAGTTAAACAACAACTTTGCCCCCTTGTACAATAAATAACTATTAACTGTTCAAATATCGAAATCCCTCATTGCAAAACAATGTGCTCCCGCGGATTTTTATTTATTTTTTTAAGCTAGTTCCTTCTTAGTGGCGAGGGCAAAAACCGTATACAAAAATAAAAACGCTGT
>JALPQI010016980.1:0-23297 GCA_025490895.1 Thaumatotibia leucotreta
TTGTGCATATATATATTCTATTCTATTTTTGAACACCGTGGCCGCTCCTGTATATCTGATGGCGACTGTAGCTGCTGTAATTAATTAGTACATTACGACACAAGTGCGAAAAAATAAATTTTAAACGGGTGGCGATGTTTTAAATCGACACCAGTTACGAATTTCGTTTTTGCACGTGCCTCGTACGACGTTTTTTAGTGCAGATGGCCTTCCGAAGTAACAGGAATTGGACCTGACGTAAAATGACAAACTTCTCGCACTAGAGCCTAAAAAAGGCACCATATGCACTAAAAAAATACATATGATTTTTATAAATAAATAAGAACTACCTAATTACTACAGGTATTACTGTAGTAAGTAGGTAGTTATGTACCTATATTATTACAAATCTTAGGATTCCGTAGTAAAAAATTAGGAACCTTAGGAATAGTTTCGCCATGTCCAATATGTCCATCCGTCCGTCTGTCTGTCTGTCTGCAGCATAGCTCAGCTCAGTAGCCGTTAGTGGGTACTTGAATTTGCAATTTGGTACAGATATACATATTAACCTTCGACATACGAGGTGGGATATGCATACCAGACCCTAAACGTATGGAAGCGTCATATAAACATTTTTTACCTCGTCGACAAAATGATAGAATAAAATATAGAATAAATATTTTTTTTTCACGGAAGTACTACACGTAATGGGGTATCGTTGAAAAGATATTTTAAAAAGAATATGGGTCTCAGAAAAAACTTTTATTTTAGTAAGTAAATATTTTCGGAATAATACGCTCCAAAAAAATTCCAAATAACTTTTGATCCGTGGGTTACTGTTAGAACTATCTCGAACATAATCGACAAGCCAATGTGAATAACTACGGAACCCTACACCGAGCATGGCCCGCATGTTGGGCTTGGCCAGTTTGTATGCCTGAGTAACTTGAATTTTTATTTATTTTATTTGGGGCATCAACCGCAATACATAAGAAATTTACAAAACTGAGTGTACATGGTGTACAGTAAACAAAGCCAATAAAACATGTTTAATTTTGTCTGTGTCGTCCTTTTTTAATAAACTCTAATTTGAAGCTTTAAAAGCTCTGATGTACTGTGCAGTTATGATTTTTCATGGTAGCGAGTTTTGTTCCTCTCAATTCTCTACATATCAGGTACCTACCTACTAAAACGAATGTAGGTAAGATTTATTAACATCATCGACTACCATCAGGTATAAAGGAGTGTAAAAATAAATGTACGAGTAGATATTTACAGTTCAAGGATATTTAACTACCTACTCATCACCCTTTCGTCGTTTTCGATGAATGTTGTCGTAACTTTCATTGGTAGCGAGTGAGTAACTTACATCTAAACATACGTATCTACCTAACTATTTTAGTATCCAACGATGTCATTTGAAGTCGTTGCCCTTCGGGTGAATGAACGTCCTCAGCAACCAGCGCAATTCGGCAAAGGGTCGTACGAGCTAACCAAGTAAAATAATTCCAGGGAATCCTGTGTAACTTGACCCCGACACATAATAACAATGGATAACCGGTGTTCAGAAGTGTAGACTGGTTTTCACGAAGCAGAATAAGTGTTATTATGAATCGACATGTAGTATATTATGGCATGGGTAGATGTTCATAAACACTAGAATAAAAATAAATGTTTAAATTACTAATATATCATTCCTTATAATTATATAATAGTACAGGTATCTAGGCGTTGACCGTGTTTTGTTTGGATTTATTTGTTAGACAGAGTGACATAAGACATAATGAAGGCGTTGACTACTTTCCACATTGTTTTAGGAAGTTGATGTTGTACGTATATGTTAGTGAATGACGTCGTGTGCATGCGGTGAACGCGCGAGTGCGTCGGGGTGCAGCCGCTGGCCGGGCTGCTGGTGCAGCTGCAGACATCATCTCCTGGTCAGGTGTAGTCCTTCGCCCGCCGAGCGGGTCCAACAACACGCAAAGCTGAGCGCATCGCATCAAGCACAACTCTCACTGCGCGCGCCGCGTGCGGTTGTGGTCACTTGCCTCCACTCCTCGCTTCACTCACCCGACTCGGACACACTCAGTGTACTTGCACACAGCGATCCGTATGCGCGTTTCAACGTATATCGCGCAGTTTCTCTCGTAAATAATTAGTATGTGAATGCGACGTGTATTTGTTCAACACGAAATCGAGTGAAATGGTGTGGATTCGCTGATCAGCGCGCGTTCGCTTCGTCTTGCACTTGGACTGACTTCATGAGGAACTGGTCGAAATATCCTGTTTTGCTTAGGTGAGCTAAATACGTCGGTTAAGAGCCGAGTTCTTATAAGTGCGACAGTTGTTCCGTGATCTTTAAGACGAGGTTTCATCATATTATTGCTCAATGCAAGTTTAATGTCAATATTATTAGCATTACGAGGTGTGTAGGTCAGATAATCAGATGTCCCACTTGTCAACGGGCGGCATCAAGTCACCAAACAGAGTAGCGAGCTGTTGTTAACTGTTAGTTCGTGCCGGTTTATTGGCTACGATATTTTAGATTCTAGTTTACACTTCTCGGTAAGTTTTGCACTATTTATAAAGTCACTGATTCAAGTTTTTGTACAAGCAAAAATTTGGTCAAGGGTGACAAGTTCAAGCGTTTACCTAGGTGCTATTTTAACAAGTGCTGCTAATTTAAGCAGGATGTTGTTTATTTAGACCAACTACCTAATTAATAGTTGAAATTGATAACACGACATACACGGCCAATTCTATGATAAAGTAAGCTATAAGTAACCAGGTTTTTATGAGCGATATTGTAAGCCTGGTGAAATGTATTCAATTACTTACTAATATACTAATATTCAGGTTAGTATGTATATTAAGTTTATAAAATTACTTACAAAAGGATAGTGATTATTTGGAAAATATCAAATGTAAATAGTGTTTTTAAATTGACAGCTGTTTTTCCTCAATGATTGTATAATAATAGCACCGCACAGCGTAATGAGAATGTTTATTTCCGTATGTTTTCCCCTGTAAGCGGCAAAGTTAATAATGATTAACTTGTCGCCGTGTCGTGTGACGCGGTATCTCCGTTTATTATCAAAAAAAGTGAAAAGCGTTTGTTCACTTCTCATAATAGTCATAATCGTACGCTGTATTCAATTATGGCGCTTCATACCTCCGAAGACAATCCAGTTAGTTCGAGCTAAGTGTCGCTAAGCCGAAGACTAGTCGGCTCGACTTTCTCATACTTACTTTGGTACCTACTCGAATCGAACATAATAAATTATAACAACTTGGCTAGAGACTATAACGATTTTGTCTGTCACGCCACACGTTCGTAACTGCTATCGAAAATATAAGAAGAGCTACCGCAAATTATGCTGGTCATATTGGTTACCTACTTAAGCTTGACAGAGAGGCAATACGACGCAAAGGGTTCGCGGTAGCGGCTCAAGCTCCAAAGAGTATCATCCTAGTGATCAAATGGCGGGACTAACGCAAACTAGTATGATCATTTCTTCTAGTAAATATGATCATTTTTCAAGCAAGTTGTACGTACCAGAGGTATTGGACGATGCCATTTTTAGAGTTTCATGCCAAATGGGTAAATAGGACCCTATTACTAAGACTCCGTTGTCTGTCTCCCTGTCCATCTGTCACCAGGCTGTAACTCGAGAACCGTTGTAGTTAACCAGTTGAAACTAAAGAGTAGAATAAAATAGATATTTAAAGGGGCTTCCATGAATTAGAACGTGATTTTAAGTAGTTTTTTTGTCATTCTTATGATAAATTGATAGTGCTACGGAACCCTTCGTGCGTGAGTCATATTCGCACTTGGCCGGTTTTAAGATTACCTAATTTTTTTTTAATGAGCACCACACTAGATTCTAGAACCAGGCACTGAGGAAATGGCGGTGTTATTTACCACTATGCAAGTAGGCAACCAAAGGGAAAACCGGCGTCTTTGTGAAAATATAGTTTAATATTTTGCTTTTGGATACCTAATACGATTGTATTATGAGGATAAGTTGGAACTTACCGATGTACTTACAGTGAAGTGCAAAAATATGATTCGAAACAATCCTCTTATAGTATGTTACGACGTTCTTATTACATAGAATTAAAGTGAACTGGGACATATTTTTGACCATTTTTATATAAGTTTTGCCTTTGAATTAATATGAGCCGCTACCGCGAACCCCTTACGTCGTATTGCCGTTCTAGCAAGCTTAAGTTAAGTAACCAATAATATGACCATCTTATTTTGCCTTTGACTGTGCCTAAAAATAAATATTCTAGCTCCGCGTACCTTTGTATGATAAAAGGAATTAATTCATATTTTCTTCGGTTACCGCGAGGATTACATATACATGAAATAAAACTATGAAAAACGGATAAATTAATATACGCTAGTTTATTCGTTTTTCACAGAATTAATTACTTAAAGCATAACTAACCTGCTTGTTGACGTTGTTGTTGTTAACCACCAGCTAGTGTTTATCTAATAGTTAAACCTAAACCTAACTAAATAGGACGGTATTCCCGAGTTTCCGCAACATGATAAAATCTTTAGGCATGTAAATATTATGACGGTATTTACTTATTCATACAAAGTAGTAAGTAATGGTTATGATTATGAAACTATCTTCTTTTATATCTATTTCAGTAATTAGCGTGTTTTCTTATTGTTTGGCAATGTATTTCTAAGTAGGTACCTTACACTTTAATGTCCAGGTTAGGAATCTGGCTGTCGGTACCTGCTGCCTAACGAAACTGGGAAGTCTATACCATTACCAAATACAGGTCTCTCAAGAGTTCGTCTTTTGTTTCGACCTAATTTAACTGCGTTCATTGTTAATTTGGACTGAATAATTAATTAGAGACCTATCTTTGAATTGACTTCCCATGGTCATCTCTTTTAAGTTGATCGGAAGCCAATCTAGAAGTCTAGTAGGTACTTATAGTCAAGTGCAAAAATAAGTATCGAAAGAATCCGCTCATAAATATGTTACGACTTTCTTATTACACAGAATTAGAGTGCAATGGGATATATTTTTGTACAGCTTACTTTTTGTCTTTGACTGTTTACATGGATCCCAGCGTCGGGTCTGAGAAGAGAGTAAAGTCGTTATTTATTACAACATTGCCGCGGTTGTTGGGACATTATAAATTCATGTCATCCTTTAGGCACGGCAGCGACTTTCTTTCTGGCAGCCGAAGGAGGTTAACGGCGAATTTCGATGTGCCGCGAATCGCAAGCTTATCTGTACCATAGCAGCATATAAATAGTGTTTTGTTCTACATATAAATAAATAAATATCTTGGGACATCTTACACAAACCGACCTAGTCCCACGGTAAGTTCAATTTAGGCTTGTGATGTGTACCCGGCGACGAAATATATAATAGATAGGTACTTAAATACATAGGTACACAACCATGACCAAGGAACAAATATTTGTGATAAATAAATACACAAATAATGCCCTCGCCGGGATTCGAACCCGGAACCTCCAGCTTCGTAGGCAGGGTCATTACAAACTAGGCTACGGAGGCTGACATTATATATCGAAACATTTAGGTATTCAATGAATAACGCAAGAAAATCAATGAGTGTATTTTTATTAAACTACTTAAATAACAGTCAAATTTCATCATAATTATAATCTCTAATCATCAGTTGTAGGTACATAGTTATGTAAAAATTGTATTTAAGAAAAACAATAGAAAACAAGTTCCTTATCGTACAGTAGACCGCAAATAAGTAGATACCTACTCGGCAGCATCATGATGACACAACTCTTCCACGCAATTCTATTGTTACCGATTCTACTCACAAATACAATTCGAATCGTCGCTTGATGAAATCAATTAAGAAAACAGGCGAACAGAGAGGGGAAATAATACAGGGTGCCCGCGAGGAAAGGGAAAAAAATTCAACAGCGAATATCTGACCAAATTTGAAGTTTAAAATGTCATATGAAGTTTTCTGGATTCAGTCTATTTTAAGAGAAAATTTGATTTTTTTTTAAACCGTTTTCGACCCTTACGCTATGATAAACGCATTTTAAGAAACGATTTGACAGAAATCAAATGAACAAAAATATTTTTAATTACCTAGCAAATGAAAAAAAAAATATTTGGAATATTTTTTGCGATAGTTTGATTAATAAAATCCTTTTTTGTTTACTTTTTTTATTGTGAGGCGATCATCTCCGAAAATATTGCCTCAAAAGAAAAACTTTCATTGGGAGCTTTTTAAAAGACTTATAACAACTACGATACACCCCCACACTATAGGATTTAATTAAATTAAAAATATCATCCCCACTTTACGTGTAGGGGACCTCCGCTAAAAAAAGTTTTCTATGTTTTCATTTTACAACTTTGTCGTGATGAATAGGTACCTATATGTAATTGCTAATTTCAAGGACTAACTCACTGAGCTATTCTGCGGACAGACAGACAGACAAACGGACATGGCGAAACTATAAGGGTTCCTAGCTACGGAACCCTAAAAAAGACCTACCTAGTTCACCAACGCCCGAGATGGGGATTGAACCCGCGTACTCAGCATTCGCGGCTGATGCCTAAACCACTCGGCCACTCTGACTAGGTACTTATCTATAAAACACAAATCTAAAATATTTTTAATTATTTTTATTTTTCCCACAAAAATTTTATTTTTTTAGTATCTAGATAGCAAATTTATCAAAACTATTTTCTAAGTAACATTACTCATATTCATGCCATTCCTGATTTTATAATGTATTTGATATCATTTAACATTTTTTATAGCTTAAATTCATATTGAAAATTAATGAGAACCAGAATAGGTATACAGAGATTAGGATAACATAAGTAATTTACATTATAATGCGAAGTATAATAGTTATTTCCTACCGACCCAATAAAACAGTTTCCAAACAAGGAAGACGATATACTGTTATTGGCTCGTGTATAAAACAGGGTTGAGGTCGAATACACTAATACGCAATAAGTGGGCTAGACTATCTGCCACGGTTAGTCATTGGATATCGTGCATCAATTAATTACTAGGTGCAATACATTTATTCTTAGTTCCCGTTCGTTATGAATAACTTGGTCCAGTCCAACTGCTTTGTTTCTTTGTCTTTTCATCGATACGGGGTAATCGATGATTCGCATTCAGGGTTAAATCACGAGGCACAAGTTCCTTTCATGATCAATTAATTAATGGAGTATTGAAATTAACGTTGTTAATACGCTTCGCTTTGTTTTATTTAAATAACGAATATTTTTAGTACATATCTGAACGTATGTCAAAGGCATAAGGATCAAAATCGTATACATATTATTGGAGCCGACTGTGCACTCCAACCAATTGCAACCCTAGGCCACTCTGAAACCTTATCATAATGACAATTAGTTAGCGATTTCTTACAATGCTTATTAATGTATGTCCTGCAAATATATTTTAATACCTTAAGTATTTCAAATACTAAATACATGTGAGTTAGGTATTTGAAATACCAAATATAAGTAATTGAAATACTGCCCAACCCTGCCACCACCTTTGCAGGGTGCCAATATGATGATTTCAAACAAGCAACTGTGTATGTGAACCTAAACCCAACACAAGATACAAACTTACTTTTCCGTACATTTTGGTCAACCTACTATCTTTGAAAATATCTAGGTATATAATAGTTATTTTCCCCTCACTAGCTCGTAAAGCGCTCGTTTATCCTTTAATACGAGCGGGTAAAAACGCTTTTTACACACTTGTGAATAAAGTAATTTGACATTTCTCTAATTCCTATAGCCCCCTACTGCCTAGTATAAGTGGATCTGTATGACCGTAGTAAACATGCGCAATCGGAGCTCACATGTTAAATTGGTCGTTTCTCATGTGACTTTGTAAGCCATTGGCAATATTTAAATTCCATAAGTAACTCTATTCTACGATACGTTTCGACATTGAGTTTTCAATATTTTCTTAAAGTTAATTTACATTTGGATGAGATTTGTAATCATATTTCCTCGCGATAGTGAGGGGAAAAAAGTTGTATTACACTTGGCGGCAAAGTTTGTTCAACTCTCGTGCCTTGAGACCTTCGCAATGCTCAAGATTCCAGTTTTTGAACCACTCGCTACGCTCGTGGCTCAATTTTGGAATCTTTCGCTAGCTCGGGTCTCAATATTGGCACGACAGTTAAACAACAACTTTGCCCCCTTGTATAATAAATAACTATTGTTGTACAAGGGAGGAAAGTGGTTGTTTAATCATCGTGCCAATATTGAGAGTATTGAGACCCGAGCCAGCGAGAGATTCCATAGTTGAACCACGAGCGAAGCGAGTGTTTTAAAAATGGAATCTCGAGCGTTGCGAAGGTTTCAAGGCACGATAATTAAACAAACTTTGCTCCCATGTGTAACACAACATTTTTCCCCACACTAAAGCGAGGAAGCAGCTACGAACGTGTAAAAAAAACAATCAATGCAACAAATCAGTTTTTTTATAATTACAATAAAACCTACCTACATTAATTAAATTGTCAAAATTTCTATCATGTTTAAGTATAAAATCTGTATCCGGCAGCTTTAAAACATCAATCATTTAAAAAAATGTGTGAGGTAAACTTAAATTGCCTACTTTTTGGTAAGATAGGTATTACATAGGAAACTTTCCTTCCAAAACTGTACATTCGAGTATAAGTTGGCAACATTGACGTTCAAGACGTCAGTGTTAGCGGGTTGCGTTCTGAATGTAAAAGTATACTATCTGGTTTTTGTCCAATATGATAAGATTTTGCGATAGGTTTTTATGAAATACTAAAAATCTAATTTATTATCTTGAATAAATGAAATAATCTGGTGTATGATAAAATTTTCATGGTGTCCAGCGTTTTACGTTCCATGGTTTTGAACGTTTCACGGTTCATCTGTCAATTTACTTCCTTCACAAGTGATTAAAATGCAACTTCCCTCACTGAAATCAGTGAAGGAAGTAGGTGTTTCCGAGCTAGTGTGGGGAAAAATCCATTTTTTTTTTGCGTTTTTAGTTGGATCCCTAGTAGGTAAATGTAGTTCAAAATCACAATGTATGCGGTTTAAATTCTATTTTATCACATTTTTTATTTTAGTCTGAGTTCATTTCGCTTATATTAAAAAAAAAACATTCAATACGCTTTTCTTATGCCTAGCGCTAACGCTTTTCAATTGTATCGGTAAGTGTGATTTTTTATCATTTTTATGGAACAGAGCATTTCTCAAAAAGTTTGTACGTAATAAAGACAGGTCGTTAAATATATTTGAATATGTCGCATAACTATGAAAATCTAACCTAAGTACCTACGCAGTATATAAAATATTCAATAACATCGCACATAGCGATAAGTGGTCATTTTCTAGATGCTACAGTTTTTATCGGACGTCTGTGCGAGCGCCGGGCCATACGGGTCAATTGTCGCCTGATTTTCTATTAACTTCGTTTGTTTAATTTCGCCTTTGTTCGGACCTTCATATGATCATTATGTATTTTACAGTATAATAAGATTAATAAGAGTTTATGTTTCGTCATCTGTTTATATTAACCTCAGATATGTTTTAATGATAATCGTAACTATTGTTTTGAACATAAATGTCTATAATTACGTGTTAAGGTTAGATTCATAAATTAATGCACGAAAGTGCTTATTATTATACGACTACACGGAATTAGAAGCTTACCTTTAACCATATCCGGATATAAGTTTACATGTACCTAATAAGTAGTCGATTAAAACCACAAACACAACAGAGGAAGACACGAGCAGAGCATTTTGATGTCAGATTGTATGTTTTTCCGGCATCCAGGCCGGCCACTAACACTATTTATACGCGACAGTGATTCGCTTTATAGATAGCTGGGGCGAAGCGTCTTAAACACTGAATATCAAACGAGACAATCTTTTCGCGCGATCTCCGAACAGGCGCTGCCCGCCGCGCGAACCCGACTAACCTATGCCATTTAGGTACACACCAAAATACATAATGTGGCTTCTATCTCACTGATCATTGTTATTAGGCATTAGTTATTGTTATTTGACTTCTTAATCAAAAGTTTATCGACTTTATGGCTCATTCCAGATAGGTACCGTAGTTAATGTTTTTATTTCCGTACATATAGAGCTCAATTTTAGTATTTATCTTATTAAAAGTCTCTTACTCAATTAAAATGTTTGTTTTGACTTCTGAGCTATCTAAATTGCGAAACAATCTCAGAGCTGTGGAGAATACAATTCAATAAAAGTAGCAGTGTCGTTAGGCAAAGGTGTCATCCTATCAAAGCCGATTTGAAAGTGAATTCTGAGCTGCCAGCCAAGTCGCGTGTTAGAATTAAGTATATCGGCAAAACTGATTAAGTTTGTGCGCTACACGAGACACACGTGCGCGACTTCGTCAGTGGGGCATCAATTACCATGTTCTATTAAATTATCGGCCCGCCCTAGTAGTAACTAAGTAGTACTTGTAATGAAGCACACAAAAAACTGCAAATTTATAGTTCGGTAGATACAATTTCCATCGAGTATTTTAATTAGCTTCGATTTCACATCGGCAAGCTGAAATAGCCTTGATGATGATGTGGATGCATAGAATTTATTTCACTTTAGGCGTCCATAATTCCTTGAGCGATATTTTTTACCATTTCGTGTGCATTAACTGCCACATGCGGAACAAACTGTTGTTGCAGTAGGCCGTGGAGTGACCGACGCCGACGCATGAATATGATCCTTTCATAATTGTGGCATGCACGTGGATGGCGCTAACAATTATAATGCATTCCGATGAGAGCCTTGGGAGTTCGGGTATCGGGAGAAAGTGAGTTCGATGAACCAGTTGTAAATGAAAGTTGTTCCACAAAGGGAGTCTGGATCGGGTAGAGATCCAGAAAGTAAAAGGTCACGCTGTCGGGATGAATGAACGTTAATTGTAAAGAATGACTCGGAGGTTAACAATGACAAGGCAATTGATTTACTCAATATAATATACGGGATATACTGTGTAGTATAAAATAATTAATTTTCACTGCCCATACCAGGTATACCTAATAGTTCGCGTTAGTGTGATTCATTTCGTTGCAGTCGATTTTTTATTGATTATGAATATGATCAATATGAGACAACAACAACTTATTTCATTAGTACGTACCTATAGACAAGACAGCAATAATTTACACATTATCATAACATCTTGCATATTCTATAAGACTTGCATAAGTATCATAATAGTACTTGTTGGCGTAACTTTCTACATCTTACGCACCACAACGGAATTGTAAAAGTACAATTTCCTTACCGTACCTTACCGTCCTGATAGTACCCTAATAGGTACGAGTATTTAGGTGTCTTAGTGAAATTACGATTAGGACGGTAGGATGCAAAACATATCGTATTCTCCCAAATAAGGACACCATTCCTTGGAGAAAGTGTCTTTCCGGCGCTTCCTACACGTTTGCTTTAAATTTACGCATTTCACGAAAGGGCATCTCAAGCACGCGAAGCGTATAATATACAGAAATACACAGAAAAATTAAAGTTCTGAAAAAAATATTTTATTCAAAGAACGCACTTTAAGAAAAATATAGTACCTATTTTAAATCGCTGTTAAAAACTTGCAACAGTAGGTACTAAATATGCATTCCCCACTTATTACAACATTTTTATCAGACTGTTCCTCAAAAGTAAAAGTACAAACATGGATACCTAAAGAAGTCAAGAATATCATAGGATACACGACGGATACCGACCTACAGACGCCATCAGATATATTGGAGCTGTCACGGTGCTCAAAAATATTTGAACATGCCCTCTAAAGGTGCGTTTAAACCAAAAGAGCATTCGCTGTTCTAGCGCCCGTTCTACGAAATCAACCAATCATGTTTTGTGTACCGATCGAATTTCGTAGAGTGGGAGGTTAGAACAGCGAATGCTCTTTTAGTTTGAACGCACCTTAACGCCATGACAATAGATAGAGGCCTGCTCAGATATTTGTGAGCTTCGATGTTGAATGCGACTGTACGTAGGACGTATCCTTCAATAGGTAATGGTTTGATATCCAGAACAAATCTACTGCTACGTATTCTGCTATAGTTTCCCCAATCCCTTTTTACTCAATAGTATTTCTAAAACGTAGTATGAATTTCTGGGACCACTGGGAGACTGGGACCAACCTACTCAGTTTCAGATTTCTAATATTTTTTAATGTTTGTATTTAAGTTTTCATTGCATTAACGCGTATGCACCACTTACTTAAAAACATAACATAAACAACTAAAAACTAAAAACAAGGAATTTTAACATTTTGCTGTTTTTTTTTATTAAACTTCTAGAAATTGCGATACTAGGTTTTAGATCACATATCACGTGAGGTGTGGACTAATGATTAACGAGCTGTTTAACTTTCGGATTTTGTTCGGAAACTCATACGCAGTCAGAGTTATTGTATTGTGAATTAACTATTTTGAGAAATGATCGAGAATTATTATTGTATAGTAGAAATTTTGTATGCAGCTAAACTGGAAACAAAAAAAAATGTTTTTGAATGCCATCCAACTCTCTAAATCCTAACGATGGGTTGGACATATTGATTTGGTTGGAATATTAATGGAAATATTAAAATAGGTATTGTGAGAAAACTAATCTTTCAAAAAAATTACGCAATTCATTTTAGGAAGTTTAAGTAGGTATAGGCTACTTAAACTAAACTTCCTAAAATTAATAATTCTATCCTTATATCATACACCACTAGTCCCTTATGTAATGTGTATGCGCATATGTTTGCAAGTATGTATGCTCATTGTAATGTAATGATTGTGACTTATAAATTATAATTATGGTCGTATTGTTACATTGCATTATTGCAGCTGCTAATCACCGGTATCATTTAAGCATAAAATGTTGTAAATGCGTATGCGCAGATGCTTTTGTAATTACGTCTGCGATCCGCATGCTTGCTATAGGATTTTTCCTAGCAGGTGGACGGGCTATCTCTCCATAGGTACCGACCGCAATAAGTGTAGTGCTCAGACCAGTTTCGATCCTTGGTTGACTGTTTTAGAAAATCTGTAGCGAGATAACCACAAGTGAGGGTTCTTTGCGGAAGAAAATAAAAAGTAATTTCTCTCAGTTCCTTTAGAGATTTAATGATTTGTATATTTATGTCGTTTTCCATTTCTCATTTAGCGACTTTCAAGTGATACCTTATTTTCACTGAGCCATACTTATTGTAATTTTAAGATAGGTGCAGTCCATATCATATCAATGTTGCCATAGTAGTTTGCTCCTTAAATGTTCCAATATAATTTATTTTATTGTATGCAAATGTTCATAATTTTTACTTAAAATCATGGAATCCATTATTACAAACTCGACTATGTTTCGTTTTGAATATAAGAAATAAGAACGCTTAATTATCATATTTCCGTCTCCGTTGCCAAAAATGGTCACCCGATCACCGAATATTTGATTTCGTGAATGAATCATACTGCAGTTTTCGAAAAGGTTGCAACGAAATGCACACAAAAACGAAAGTGAGAAGGTAATACACGACGTAATATGGTGTGGTCGAATTATTCGCGTAAACAAAGATGTACTACAGTATCAGCACGAAAGAAAGTTGTTTAAGTATGCAGATTGGAGATAGTCCTTGCCGGCGAAACTTGCATCTTGCGTGAGTACGTGGATACGCCACATTGCCGGCTTTATACTGTTTATGAATGTGGAAGATATTTTTCAGTGAATATGATGCCCAAGGACTTCAATAAAGTATATACAGGGTGTCCCATAAATAATGGATCAACCTGACACCGGAGGTAGTTCGACCCAAGAGGTACCTATTGTACCTAACCAGCATAACATGACCTTAGTAAAAGTTGGACGGTTTTCGAGATATTGCCAATTTTACGTTTTTTTTCAAACTTGCCCTCTTTTTTACACGGTAAGTACTATAATTTGCTTGAATAGCTTTTGTGCTATTAATTTTTCTTCATAAGTTTATCAGAAATAGTTAAATTTTTTACAACAAGTGATATTTTATTAAAAAAAAATTATGTTAAATGCGAAAGAAACTCTATTAATTTGCAAAAAAATGAGCAATTAACTATTTCTGATAGAGTAACCTAGTTATATACCTAGGGAAACAAAAACTGATATAACAAAGTTTTGTATTCAACGACTAGGTCACTAGGGCAAATTCTAGTTTAAATTCAATGCGATTGCGGTTTTAGAGCTCTTACTGAAACCTTGCTTGACCCTAACTATTGTAAACACTATTATGTTATGTAGTGTATGATTTTATGTTATTGAGCACAAGTAGCAGTTAGCAAATTACAAATGAGGGGCCATATTGGACCTTGTCAAAGACACAGGATAAGTCAAGTTTAAGTACAAATTTAATTGATCTCAACTTTCACTATTTTCACTCATATTTTAACCAATTGGACACTTAATCGTGTACGCTTACAGAGAGAGTCTGTACCAGCCTTCACAGTAATACATGTGTTTAATGCCTGTGCGATTTAGTCCGATAGTAGGTATTTCAAATAGTTAAAACTGACATTTGGAAAGTCGAATAGGGCCCCAGTTACATCATTAACAATAATTAATTGGCATCGGAGTTCTCGTAGCACGATCACCTATATTGAAAACGTAGCGCCTAGCGAAATAAAGCCACCTATGGATGGAATCGATGTTAGTATTCTCTGTTTAATTATATTCATACTTCTCATCATTAGTAATAATAAAATTTATTCAAAGGGTAATGTCGGGAATATTTCTGGGTTGCTACATGTTTAGTTAAACAAACGATTTGAGTTACAATAGGTACATATTATTATGAATGAAGTACAATTTCACGTGTCTTGACTCTGTGTGGAAAGAGAAGAGACGTGGAAAATAATTAAGTTACCATTCATTTCATGAATAAGAATAAGAATGGTTTATTTGGTGGTCATACAATTCCGCATAGCGAACAACACAACAACAATTAATTTGTATATTTCAAATTATTTTTTAAGCAGGAGATTACAAGTATTAGTCAAGATGTTTCCAAAAATTAGTGGGCCAAATTAATGAATGACGATTAGCAAGTACATTATTTAAAATTTTATGTTAATAATGACTCTACTATACATTGCTTTAGTCAGATTGTGCTATCAGAGCTCTTGTGCCTGGTAATAAATAAAGAATAGTGATACGTATTTACCCGCTAATCATAATCACTTATTAACGACTTGCAATCCCAGCTTTAGATGATGTTCGACTGTGCGTTGATGTCTTTAGTTTCTTCGAGAAAAAATACCTGTCTTCGCGTAATTATGTATTTTTATGTTACAAAACGAAATTATTCGAATGAATCACACATAAAATAAGGTAAGTACTTACTGGGAGCAAGATGTAAGTATCTAAGTAGATTATATTTATGTACAAATAAATAGTATCATGTAGTTCTTCCACATTCATAAACAGTATAAAGCCGGCAATGTGGCGTATCCACGTACTCACGCAAGATGCAAGTTTCGCCTCTATAGGTTCTAAAGAGGTAACATATTAATAGTTATTTATTATACAAGGGGGCAAAGTTGTTGTTTAACTGTCGTGCCAATATTGAGACCTGAGCTAGCGAAAGATTCCAAAATTGAGCCACGAGCGTAGCGAGTGGTTCAAAAACTGGAATATTGAGCGTTGCGAAGGTCTCAAGGCACGAGAGTTGAACAAACTTTGCCGCCAAGTGTAATACAACTTGTTTCCCCTCACTATCGCGAGGAAATATGATTACAAATCTCATCCAAATGTAAATTAACTTAAAGAAACCATTTAAAACTCAATGTCGAAACGTATCGTAGAATAGAGTTACTTCTGGAACTTAAATATAGCCAATGGCTTACTAAGTCACCCATGAGAACGACCAATTTAACATGTGAGCTCCGATTGCGCATGTTTACTACGGTCATACAGATCCACTTATACTAGGCAGTAGGGGGCTATAGGAATTGGAGCAATGTCAAATTACTTTATTCACAAGTGTGTAAAAAGCGTTTTTACCCGCTCGTATTAAACGATAAACGAGCGCTTTACAAGCTAGTGAGGGGAAATAGTTATTTGTTATACAAGGGTGCAAAGTTGTATTTTACCCGCGAGTATGAAATTGAAACACGAGTAAGCGAAAGGATTCTATAGTTGAACCACGAGCGAAGCGAGTGGTTCTAAAATAGAATCCTGAGCGCAGCGAGTGTTTTAACATATGAGAAGTAAAATACATTTGCACCCGTGTGTAACACAAAACTTTTCCCCTCACTATAGCGGGGAAACTCAAAAAAGGTAATTATTTGTTCACATTACAATCATCATCGGGTTAGTGATAATAATTTTCCAAATGCATCATGTATTTAATGCAAGATTTTGTCGCAGTAAACTTACCACGAAAAAGTAAACGCAGCACGATTTTAACACATTCCTGTAGTTTCACACCAACGCTAATGCATTTTTAAATCATTCTCATTCATTATTTTTACAAAATTATAACAACACCCTGAAAGTTGTTTAGTTTACTATTTTTATGCGTGTTCGAGTCGGTAAATAAAGATCATAATCTATAATATTCTTTGACAATGTTGACGTTGACATTTTCTGCGTTTTGTGATTCCATCTAGTCATCTTATCATCATTCACTAAAACAATTGTTAGTTATGGAATTTTAGGAATAGGAATAGGAATTTTATATGTTAAAATCATCATATTATATAAAGGTTTATATTTTACACTAAATTTTCAAACAAATTATTTAATTATCATTAATATAGAACAATTTCCATGAGCATTTTACGTTTTGTTATTCCAAAACCAAGGTCATTACTTTGCCACACAAGTGAATAATATGCGTTTTTATTTTTACACGTTCGTATTAAAGGATAAACGAGCATTTTACGAGCTAGTGAGGGGAAAAATATTTATAACTATCAAATATTAACAATGAGCACTTTATGATAAAAGTAATTAAAAAACGATGAACTGGTATATGATATAATACGAAAAAAAGTGTAATAAAGCTACATAAACTCACCAGGAATCTACGGAACTACTCATGTATCAATAATTAAAAGCACACATAACAATAACATTGACGCACATCCTCATTGACGTACATAAGTAATATGTACTCTTGGAAAGCACTAAATCCAGGTCCGGTCAGATCTATGGAAAGTATAATACCTACATTATGGATGAATAGGGTTTTTAGGGCATAAAACAGAACATAATAAATAATAAAAAAAATTGTCACTTATGTGTGAATGTGTTTTTGTTGAATGTTATTCAAATACTTACTAAAATAATTTCTGCTGTAAAGCTTTCTGTAATAAATACTGTTCACGAATAAATCAAATACGTTATTATATTACTAACTCGAGAAATTTGATTTGATCATACATACTATACATAGTTAAGTTGTAACTGTTAAGGGGAAAGGGGTCTGATTTTCAGAACTGAGAATATATCTGCTGCATGCTACATTGCTGTCGTTGGCATTGCAATCTGCTGTGCTTTGTCACCACAAACGTAAAAAAATAGGTACCTATTTCCTAATCGAATGTTATCCCATCAAAAACGAAACTCTTAGAAATATTTTTTTATTTTAAACTGATTAGTAAATAAATATTCTGAGTTTTCACCCTTTGTTTCATGCAATATTTTACTGGCTCTAACATTACCTAACAAAACTGTCCGATACAGATATTCGAGATATAAATCACCGTTCTAAAGCAAAAAAAACATAGAGACACACAGTTGAGACTTGAGAGAACTCGAATGGGAAAAATAATCCTTCCTATTGCCCCTTAAGTTATCAAGGCGTAGTAAATATTTCCGATACACCGCTTCATCGCCCTCGGTGAGCGGGCGCGATATCGTTTCCGTTACGTATTGGATAAGGATGAAGAGTTTACGAGTGACTGCTTACATCGGATTATTTTACCACGGTAACAATGTGTCAATAGGCAGACTCACCGCGTGCGAATGTGCGATACAACCGTCACTTTCTTTGAAGCGAGTCAATGAAGCGCGGAGAAAGTGCCGACCTCCACGTCCGCGTACAGTCTGTAAAATCCGCTGACTCACACACGTATCGCGAATCGTCATTGTTTTCCATTTTTTTCTGAAATGACAACTGTACCCCGCCTGCGTGTATAAGGCGGACAGCAGAACCAATATTGTTCGACCGCCGCAAAGACGCTTGCGACCGTTCACTTTGACAACAAAAAAAACTCATTTAAAGAAGTATCATAGCTTTCTTACATGTGGCTTAATTTTTTTTGATTTAGCTGATGACCAAACTTCAATTTTTTATTTACTTAGGATGTATCTATGTGCCTACTAAGTAATCCATAACAATGACTTAACAGGTAAGAGGAAGCTTTTTACTCCGCTTCAAGATCTGAACTGTAACGAGTGGATGGTATTATTAAACTATAATAAGTTTTTATAAGACATGAAAAAGTTGAGATACATTCCATAAAATCCGTGCGGTAAAATATCTTTTGTTTAATTGAAAAACGAAATTCGGCATAGAGATAGGTATATAATAAATGATTTAAAGAAAATAGGCTAATACGAGTATTTTTTTAATGACCCCTGGAAAAAAAAAATATTTATTAGCACCTATGTATCATCTATGTAAGTACCTCGTATTTATAGCAATGAATAGATACCATGACATGACCTATATGACGCTTAATACGGAGCTAATCATGATATTCATGAATTTCATGATATGAAACTTCTTTGACTAAGTTAAGCCTAAAAAGATTTTTAGCGTTTTATGTTACAATATTTTTTATTTAAATGGCTTACATTTAAAGATGAAGAAAGTGGGTAACGCAGGATCACGCTCATGTGAGATATGTTGTGACTTATGACTCAAATTACATAAGCCCTGTTTACGACGCGCGTGCCCAGAGTCGTATGAAAGCTTGCCGGAAATATTGATCCCAGGTTAATCTTCAACTTTTATTGCGTACAACAATGAATGCTATGAATTATGTAAGGCCTCGTTTAATAGGCCATGGATCGTCCGTTGACCCACTTTCACTACATTTTCCGAAAGTCGACTTTTACTACAGAATTATTTTATACCAATAACTATTACTAATGTCATTTCGTTCCAAGTATTTATGGATTTATCCATAAAAGTCGGCCTATTATAGATTTTTTTTACGACAATTACGAACTCACGAAATAAAATTAGGTTTTTACTAGTTTCACGGCAAGCGCTGCAGGAAAGTTATTAGTGTAGACTGTAGAGTCGAATAAAAAACAGCATAAAACTATTGCCTACCTTCTTTCATATTGGATCTTATGTTATCTAGTCTTGTGAAATACAGAGCCGGCTTAAAATCAGAGAGCTATATGAATATGCAATACGTGGAATCGATTGCCTCTATTAGAAGGTTACCTATGACAAAGCTAAGCTAGAACGATAGCTTTTTTCCGAAATTAAACTAAAAGTCACTCAACACTCAAAAAGAATATAAGGGCCATCTCACGACTACTACCTACTTTATTTAGGTTATTATAATATTTATTCAAATATTTTCTTAGGCTAGGTTGTTATAATATGGTTATAAAAGTAAAATACAATACAAGATACAAAAACAATACAAAATGTAAACACATTATTATTAGTTATTTATTATTATTTAAGTTTGTTACAAAAAATAGTTCATTATTAATTTAGGACTTTTTGTTTTGTTTCAGATAACTTCCTTCTTCACCTACAGTGATGATTATCAGAATACCATGGCTTCCGCTACAGTTGATACTACTTTCATCGGTTTATATTACTTTTGTATTAGGTAATTAAATTTACGTTTTTTTATTAATCTGTAATAGGTATGTGTAAAGAGGCATGTACTTAGGAGCTAATCATTTATTCGCGACTCTTCTCTTTCCTGACTACGTCCAGTTTCCCGCTATATCGATGAATAAGATGGTTGAGGGATAGTTTGATACTGGTGATTAACATATCATAGTTCCTATCTTCAAATTTAATGTTAAAATTATGCAATAGACAATCAACCCCTGTGTGAAAGCTCGCGTATAATATGCGAACGTTAATAAAAACGAGAATAATATACCAATCCAATTTTCACAAACCGTGCATGATATTGATCATATCGTTATTTGTAATAAGAAATCGATGTTTTCACTCACGCAATATGCGTTTTCAAAGGTCCTATGTCGTATCATGTACAAAAAAAAATTACATAGTTAATTATAAATTAGGCATCAAATGACTTGTGTGTAGTAAAATAATAATACACAACTTTTAACTTTAAATGATACACAATTTTTATAGAATTAATGACGTTATGTACAGTAAACAAAATATGCGGTCTACCACTTTTTGCCTCTATTGTGTAATAAAGTCGAAAAGTGGTAGACCACATATTTTGTTGACTATACCTTTTTTAAAAAATGTGGTGACCGGACACAGATGTCAAACCACTTTCGTTAACTGCGAAAGTTGAAATGGATATGTCACAATACTCACAATATTCGCGATGTAGCTCAAAAAATAACAAGAATGACTAACTATTTAAGTTAGTCGTTTTATTGGTGCATTTGCGTACCTATATATATATTTACATTCTTGCAGTCTGGTTATGTGGGTCTGTAAATGATCAAGAGTTAGGGTTATGGCATTGTATGCTCGTAGTTAAACAAATTAGGTTTAACTACGAGCTAAATTAGGTTTACTTACTCTCTATCCTTGAAATCAAGTAAAATATAACTAGGGCTGCATACGTCCGCGTTTTTATGAGTATTTTTCCTGATTTAACTGTTACCAAGGTTGAGACATATGACGTAAACGCGGGCTACATTATGTGTGAATCTATTAAATCTACATTTGTATATGTATTTATATTATTTCAGGTAACCCTATATTTCTTGATCAACAATGGAACAAAAAACCAGTGATAAAATGGTCGCCACCGATGGACAATTGGAACTGGACGACCGAACCACGCAACCAGGAGCTGTTCTTCATGCCATCTAACTTCGAGCACAAGCTGCCACCTTCAGCGAACGAGACAGAACTAATTGCACACATGGCTGCCCTAAAAAGAAATTACTCTCGACTTTTATGGGACAGCGACAAAAGCTCGAACTTGCCACTTTTCGTAGAAAAAGCCTTAAAATTGCTTAATTTAAAGCAAGTTTATTACGAAGTAGAACACTCAGTTATGTCCAAAGTATCGTGCACCGCGTGTAAAGCGGGCGCGGGTCTACTCCAACACTACATACGAGCTGGCAAAAGTAATGAAGAGATCAATAAAATGATATATCAATTCTGCGTCTCTCTGAAAATACAGTCTGCACGAGTATGTGAGGGCATAACAAGACTATTCGGGGTAAGATAAAGTTTCTATTTATTCAACTTTAACATCTAACCACGAACACAAATACTTACATAACTTTGTATTTGGTGCGTGTAGTATGCGGTTAACTGACCATAAGATTAGCTAGCACATTTCTTTTCTCACTTTTATTATCACTTTCAGAGTGAAGTGGTGTACGTGTTGAAGCGTATAACTATAGGACCGGACGAGATATGTAGTTTCGTCATAGGCGACGCCTGCGGAGACGTGTACAATCCTTACCATGAGTGGGAAGTCGCCTTTCCCCCGGTGCCTAAGCCAGCCGCAGCAGTCCTGGAAGTTCCGGTAGAGAAGGCTCCTTCTTTCAAAGTTCTTCAGATCTCCGATACTCATTTCGATCCATATTACGCAGAAGGTAAAGTATTTACTAATACTAAAAGAAATGTACTTAGATCTTTGTTAGGCTGAAAAGGCTGAAATCGCATTGCATTATTCAGACCAGTAAGATAATGTCAGTCGATTAAGATTTAATCATCACGAATCACTGTTATTTATAATAGGCGTATACACGTATTCATTTTTATTACATAAATAATAAAGTAGACATGTGACTCACCTAAAAATGCCATTAAGAGTCGTTGACCTAAGACCAAGCGTTTTTGCAGCATCCTCTGAATATTTACAAGGTAGTGGGCGAATGGCTAAGTAAATGGAATTAGAATAGATGTAACGGTAAGGCAGGGCCGGTACGTCTTACGCATAAAAAAAATAAAGGAATTCGGTCTGAAGCCTTATATGGATTAAGAAAAGAGAACGCGAACACGCGTGTTTTAGTACCTACAGAGTTAAAATTAGCGTTGTTTAGTTGAAATAAATTTCGAGGAAATCTTCAAAGTATAATGGCGATATAAATGAATAGGGCTTGTTCAGTCTGACTTCTCCACTAGAAGTGCGAACAGTTATAATTAGAGATTATTACCTACAAGTTCCAAATTCAGTCAATGACCATAAATGACGAGAGGGCGCCGCAATATAAAATTAAACATATTATATTTATATTATGCATCGGTACCTACTCTAATTTCTATTGCTAGATTGCTACGTCCTTATTGGTGACTTATGAATATGAAGCTTTTGTGTATTGCTCTAGTAGATGAGTGGGTATTTTATTGCCACATCAAATAACATGAAATGAAAACAACTAATCTAAATGAATACATCGTCCAATATCAATAAATATTCCCACGTGCAGGTGCAAACGCAGAATGCAACGAGCCGTTGTGTTGCCGCGCGTCCAACGGGCCTGCGGTGACGCCCGGGGGCGGCGCCGGCCGCTGGGGCGACTACCGCAAGTGCGACACACCGAAAAGGACCATTGACCACATGTTGAAACACATCGCTGATACGCATACGGTGATTATTTTGAGTTTTTTCCTGAATTCGACAGTTAAGTAGATTTTTAGCTAGGTATTTTATAATTGTGGTGATGACGGAGGTAAAAATACATTTGCCACACTCCAACTCTTCCCGTGAGTGTTATAAGAATCGACTAAGAGATTGAAATTTTGGTGACCATTCATTTAATCAAGATTGATGATCGTCATCATAGTGGACACACTACTGCGATCGCCAACCCGATTGCCCAGCGTGGCATGGGCATTACCTCATAATGTACCCATACGTAATAGATAGATAATAGGAGAGGTATACTCGTACGTCAAGCACCGGACTGAAATACGAGTAGGCCGGTGATGTAATTTTGTAGTTGATATTTTATTGACTCTGGATGAGTGCTCAAAGCCGTGTGATCATATGGCTCTATCTATGGTTTTAATTATTGTTTCTACTATTTTCAGGACATCGACTACATTCTATGGACTGGCGACTTGCCTCCTCACGACGTCTGGAACCAGACGAAGGAAGAAAAC
>JALPQI010016981.1:0-28489 GCA_025490895.1 Thaumatotibia leucotreta
GAAAACGACACATTCGTACGAAAAGTCACGTGGCCATTTCCATACGTTATTATGGTCACGTGACTTATCGCTTATCGTATACGATTGCAGGATGGCATCTTGGTTAGGCCTGCAGTGGTCTCCGCACAGCGCTTCGATGCGGAACTAGCTTTTGCTTACGTTACAAATATTCATAAATTATGCCTAAATAATGTTTGCTATTTTTACGAGGGTAAATCCACAAGACTCTAAGATCAGTACCAATTATTTTATTCATTTTTTTAAATTAATTCAATCAAAGTTAATTATCCGTATGTATGACCTAGTACTGTAGGTAAATATATAGCCGCTTAAATTTACTTAATTAATATAAGACAGCGCATAAGTGATGTTACAGTCTTGTGATTTTAGCCATCGGGTGCCAATTAGGCGCGAATTAACATGGCCCGGCAGCGTTGTACAGGGTGGGCCAGTAATAAGTTCACTTTTGTCTCGACCTTTTTTGTCAAAGTTACAAAACACTGGCATATAAGAATGGTGTCATTTAAAAGAAAAAAAATGATTTTTTTTTTCAAAATGGAGTCTTACACGGGAGAACAGCGAGCGTTTTCAATCCAAGCTTTTTATGAAAACGATCGTTCTTATGTGTCTGTTCGTCGGCGTTTTCGACTTGAGTTCCGATTACGCAATATTCGCGAGTGTCCCAGCACAAATTTGATCAAGCAATGGTTAGTCAGATTTAAAAGTACTGGCTCAACACTAAAATCTCGACATAAGAGACGTGCACGGTCTGTGCGTACTACAGAAAACATCGAACGGGTGAGAGCGTCTGTGCGAGCGGATGCAAGAAACTCAACGCGTAAACGAGCTACGGTTAATTCAGACCGTTACATCTCTATGTTAAGGGATTTCCTGACACCGAAACTTACAACAACAACACATGGTTTCAGCAAGACGGGGCCACCTGCCATACAAGTAACGTGACCCTGGCAGCTTTGCATGAAATGTTTCCTCAAAAATTGATATCGAGGCGGGATGATATTGCTTGGCCTCCCAGGAGCCCTGACTTAACTCCAGCTGACTTTTTTAGTGGAGTTACTTGAAAAATAAAGTGTACTCAAATAATCCGGCAACCACAGCAGAATTAAAGGAGAACATTCGCCAAGAATTCCAAGCAATATCTCCGCAACTTCTGACGAAAGTCTTTCAAAATTTACAAGCAAGGCTGGAAGAGTGCCGCAACCGCCATGGACGACACCTTGATGATTTAATTTTTAAAACGTAAAATTTATTTATTTGACATACTTTCTAAATATATTTTTTATTACAAAACACAAAATAACACCAATTATTTAAATTTTCAAAAATGCATTTATCATTGGCCCACCCTGTACTATACGCAACAATGGATTAACCCCCTTATTCATACACGTCTCAAAACTTAGCAAGCCTTGGCCTTCGATAAGATTTGGCGCCAATGCGCCCGGTTCTGTGCGATCTCCTCCCAGTTCTCTGTATTCAGGGCGCGTAGGTCCTTCTCCATCTCGTCTTTACAGCGGTATCTTCGTCTACCAACCGTTCTGCGTCCACAGGGTCTTCCCAGGGAGGACTTCTTCACCGCCCTGTCAACTGGCATCCAGCCAGCGAAGCCTAGCTGATTTGTGATTTAATCTCGCCGATGATGTTGGGCTCAGAAACTATGTCCTCCAGCTCTTGGACAAACAATACTTAGGCTATGTCCTACGTAGCGACTAGATTTGCGGAGTAAATGTATACCATGCGGCAGCCTTGTCCTACGTGCACGCGAAAAGATCTAGATACACCGGATATTTTCAATCAAGAAAACAACACATTTCGCGCATCGCGTTTCGTCGCGCGAAAATATCAAACTAACTTGATCGCGTTTGCTTCGCATCGCTTGTAAGCCACGCCGGGGTTGGTCACGTAGAATCGAAATGGAGCTAGGGGATTGTATTAGCTGGCGGCAGTTTGATTTTTCTGCGATGGCCAATCCGCTTGCCCAGCGTGGCGATTATGCGCATTTACCTCCTAATGCGTCTATACGCGTAATTAAGAGAGGCCTACGTCCAGCAGTGGACTATCATAGGCTGAAGAAGATTCGTATTCATAGTTTTATTTCATGAAGAAATTTGATTTATCCGCGTCGCGTCGTAACGCGTCGCTTCGCTTCGGGTTCGTAAGGAGATCGCTCGACTAGGACACCGGCGATATCGCGTTAGCGGCTTGCTAAGGGACGTTTATGAATAAGGAGGTTAGCCTACAGTGCTTATTAATTGCCTACACACCGGTCGCCGATCAGAGCAGCCTAAGAAACAGCCACGCCAAGTCCGGATTGGGCTCGCATCACATGCGCACGTGGAACTTTCCCGCCTTCGTGACGTACTTGACGCCCTTGAACGGCTTGTACTTGGCGCCGTACATGTCGAGCCGCGAGACTCGCAGCCCGGAGACGGCTAGCTGGGGGATCGTGAAGTGTACGTTGACGCTGGGCGTTGCGCCGGTCGTGTCTGCGCCAGACGCTACTGATACCTGCAATATAGAATAATGTTTTCATCACACTTGCTGCCTAAGCGCGCCATTGCTTGCATGCATAGGGGGAGTAATAGAAAAGTGAAATTCCTTAGGGAGTAATAGAAATGTCAGTACGTCATTTAATAATATTATGTCTTAATACTTATTTTTTTGTCGGCAAGTGTGATGACAAACATTGTATGCATCACGGTCGGTAAGCGGAATACTAACTCGAGTCATTAAAAGCTTAACACTCTCGTTAGTGATTCCGTTTACCTCCCTTGATGCACAATGTACTATTTCATCAAACTTGCTTTTTAAGCGAGCCATTGCTTGCATGCATCTCGGGAGTTATAGAAAAGAAAAAGGCTCTCTGCTAGTTAGGAGGGAATAGGTGGCACTTTTTTGTTAACGAAAAATACCACATTTCTAAAACCAATTAGCAGTGTCTGTAATTTTTTATCCGCGTTATAGTGCACATCATTTGAGTTAGAATCTATTTCATTGCGGCGATAATACATGCTTTATGTGAATGTAGTTTAGGAAAAAAATGTTGGAATTTTAAATTTAATGATGATTTAATAAGTAATAAATAAATAATAATAAATAAATATCTTGGTACATCTTACACAAATCTATTGATATATTTCTAAATTGATATATTTTTTTTTATTATCCAATTACATCTAATACGTCTATTTATAATTGGGAATTTTCAGAAAGTAATAGCTACTTACCGTTCCTCGTATGTTGGGTAGCTTAGGTAGCTCAATACGACCGATGTCCCACAACAGAACTTTGCTGACCGGGTCGTACGAATACTTTCCTTGGTTGGCGGTAAGTGAGCAGTTGAGAACACATTTCGGCATGCAAATTTCTAACGCCACATCTAAAATTCAAGAAAAAAAGTTATAATAATGGTTGAAGAACGCAAAGGGAATACTCATAAATGTATCATTTAACGTGGCATTAAAAAGGTTAAATGACCATTCGTGAACTTCATGCATTGTAATAAGGGTAATACATTATCAGTTATTTATGATACTCGTACACGTAGCCACAGAATATATAAAGTACAGAAGCTTCACTGCTTTGATGTTCACAAATGCCGGCTTTTTATGTGCCTACACAATTATTATTACCAAACAAAACGACGCGCGAGGCGACGCGAGCAGCTAAAATGGGCCGTATTGCGTGGCGGAAAGGTCGCTTATAAGCCGCACACCGTCGAAAACAGGGTTGTCAATTATTGAACACTAATAAAATAACGAACAGCGATGTGAGGCGGCTGACAAATACATTACTGCAATGATATCTACGGCGTTAATAGCATTCGTCTTGATAGCTAATTGAACAATTTAGTTCATTATTAATATTAATATTGATTCAAAAATATTTGTCTCAACCGAGGGGCCGCTTAGTCACTTACTACTAAGAAGATACTTGTGTGTGTGGCACTTAGTGACGTATTCAACGCATTTGTCTGGCACTTACATTTAGCATCTAATGCACACACACACAAAAAATAGTGGCACAGTGATAAGGACGGACGATTATCGTTCCTTTTCACTTCCACTAGTAAAAAGTTTCATAAGACCATCCCTTTCGTTCTTGCTATTATTATAACGTTGTCAAATCCATATTAATCCTACATTCATGGTCTCAACTCAACTATGGCGGCACCTTCTTTGTGATTCGGCCGCGCGTGTCCGGGCGGCATTGTTTGAGATGTGAGTGAGGTAGCAACACGACTTTGCTAACTTTAGGTGAATATCCATCTGAATAATCCTGATAATAACACGAACATTCTAAAAATATCTGTAGACAGTATGTGAGGTGTGCAGAAATTAATATATCTGTTTAATGCATTTAAAAATAAAGAATTACGTTAGGTACCTATGCATTCATTACAAAAGCAGCATAAATAAGTAATGGTTTAATCACAATCGTAAGGCAGACGTAACACGGCATTTTCTCTTATATCAAATAGGTACATATACCTATTTGATATTATGGGAATAAAGTCAGACAACCAAATCATATGTTAGGACAAAAGGCGCGAAATTCAATAATAGTATGTGAGAAGTGAGAACGAAGTTTTTTACATTATTTAAATGTGCCGCTTTTTTACTGACAAATTTGTCCGAAAATAAACCGTTTTGTCTGTAATTGACTTGAGTTTCTGAGAATTTAATTTACTACGAATGTAGGTAATAGGTATATTATTATGTTCCTTACTTTTTAGTATCTCTTAAACGCATTGGCTGTGCGAAAAACGCGTCATGAAAATTAACATTATTATTATTGCAACATGCTGCTATGCAATATATTTTCGGCGTTTTCATTTAAGATGCACATGTATAAAATAATCCTAATATTTGCAAGCGATATATTTCGCTATACGTGACGAGCCAGCAGAGTTGTAAATTTAAACGTGCGTTCCGAGACAGCGCCATTGAATAACCATTGAATAGACCACGGAGACGGGGCGCTCTGCATGTACTTGTGCCCGCGCGCTGGAATCGCGGAGTGACACCCCCTTGACGTAGCCTTAATTATTATGCAACCTCATCCTACCTCATCAGCCTATCATAGTCCACTGCTGGACGTAGGCCTTTCCTATTAACTATGCGTATAGACGCATTAGGAGGTAAATGCCCATAATCGCCACGCTGGGCAAGCGGATTGGCGATCGCAGTAATGTGTCATGATCATGACATTGATCACGCTGCTGCCCATCATCAATATTTTATCAAATAATAGTCAGTGACACTTCAATCCCTTAGTCGACTCTTACCACACCCGCAGGAGATGGGGCGGTGACAAATGTATTCTTACTGCCGTCACCGCACGGCCAATTATGCAAAGCTTTATGAAAAACCTCACCTCTTAACAAAATATAAAAGTAAGTGTGAATACATACTCTCCAAAGTTCTTCCCATGGTCTGCTTGGGCCCAACAGTGAGATCTAACCGCCCATGATCTCCGTTCGAGCGCAGCATCAAGTTGTGTCGCACGTATATGGGTATGGCTACCACACTCTGAGACCCGATGTGGTAAGACATCAGGCGGAAGTTACCGTCGGGAGGAATGAAAGATAAGATTCTTTCAGACTGAAAAACAAAATGTATTCAGACGTATCAGTAAACGTTGAAGGACAGTTGCAACTAACGCCTAGATTGTGGACTAGTGTGATGAAAACTGGACATATTAAGTAAATTGTAATTTTTCAACTTGGGTAACTATCCATCTGCATTTCAGTATCTAATCTACAACTGACATGTATGAAAGTGTGAATATTTTAGTGTGAACGAGGAAACATAAAATCTTACCTCCCACCGTTTAAATCTCACACAGGGATGGAACGAGACATCGTCGAACAATCGTGGGTTTACGAAGGTTAGCGTCAAATCGGGCATGCCACTCAATTTTATACAGCAGTCAATCTGAAATTGTAACAATGTTATTTATGGTTATGGGGCATTCCAGGAGAATGTCGCTTACGTAACGCGATTCTTTAGTACATGATAGGATCCCGAGTTCTAGTGTGGTAATATTTCGAGACTTAACTTACACGTTCACACTGTTTTTTCTAACTAAGCATTTATTTAATATAGCTGCCATAGATAGTGGAATGCCCCTAATACCCTAAAACAAACTAGCATCTGAAATGTAACATAGCCAGGCAATCATAAAGGCATGAGCCTGTTATTATAGGCATATTAATACATCTCTTACATCAGACAGGTGACACCACCTGAGATTGGAGCAATCAATTAAATCTACCAATCACAACATTCTACATGAGCATGAAGTGAGCACTTCAGTTTAAATTTAATGATTTAAGCGAGAAATAGGTATTACAGACTAATGCATTTCTGCATTTAATTTTATTATACACAAATACAAATAATGTATTCGTGGCAAATATAACAAGCATAACAGGATAAGACAAAACAGACAGATTCAGCACTTAACCGTTTCAGTGCGGGTGACACGCCAGGCGTGTCATGAATGTTTTTAACGAATGGCGTATGACACGATAGGCGTGTCGTCATATTCTATGGCGTAAGGCACGCTTGGCGTAACATGAAAAAATAGTTCGCCGGCATAGATAAAAGTTTTTGAAAATGGAACACGCAACGAATCGGTTAATATTATACCACGAAATGGACTCGAATATAGATTATGTAAATTGTAAATGTAAATATGTATATTCCACACCCTATAAAACAATTACTTATCTACTCTACAACACCAAGCAAATCCAACGGAATTGCTTGATCCATATTTTTCTAAGTCAGGCCCTGAAGTTGCTCGAAACAATAAATATATCTAAATGCAAGCCTAATTACGTAGGTTGCCCTGAAAGTTTCGGGAATCGGAAAAAATACGCATTTTAATGAAATAAAAGTACTTTTATTGTTTTTCAAAGTGTTCTCCTTTGTGTTAAATACACTTTTTCATTCTCTGAAACCAGTTTTTAATACAGTTATTGAATTCTGAAGTGGGGGTTGACAAAATGGCCATTTTATAAGCGTCGACTGCTTCTTCCGCGGTCTGAAAACGCTGACCACGCAACCGATTCTTTATTTTCGGGAAAGTAAAAAAATCGTTGGGACTTAGGTCGGGGCTGTACGGAGGATGGTCCAGTAATTCGACGTTTTCGCCCTTCAGATAGTCGTCTGTTTTCTGAGCGGTGTGAGGGCTGGCATTATCATGGCACGCCGTATTATACTACAATAATACGGCGGTTAGGGTTAGTTTTTCGCAGTTCAGCAAAAACAATCGGTAAACAAACGCCTATATACCAATCGGCATTGACAGTTCTTCGATCTTCAAGAGCGATAGTCGCCACGTGACCCGATTTGGAGACAAACGTGGCTACCATTTTTTTAATCGTGCTGCGAGAACGAACAACTTTTGTCGGCTTCGGTTCGTCTTCGTAAACCCAAACTCGAGATTGGTTTTTCGATTCAGGCTCATATGCGTAAATCCATGATTCGTCACCTGACACAATACTAAAAACGGCATTTGAGCTTCCTCCATTAAATCTTTTTAAAGTTTTGCGGCACCAACACGTACGTGTCAACGTACCGTTTTCTGGTCGTCAGATAACAAGTGAGGAATCCACCGGGAAAATAACTTCCGCACGCCCAACTCTTGTTGTAAAATAACTTGTACCTGACTCATTCCAATGCCTAAAGTCTCCTGAATCTCCCGATATGTAACATGCCTATCTTCCTTTATCAGTTGGCGAACAACATCGATGTTTTGATCGGTAACGGCCGTTTTCGGTCGACCCTCACGTACGTCATCCGCAAGAGACACACGGCCACGTTGGAATTCCGAATACCACCTGTACCTATATGGTCGTCTTTGAAGGTGCTTCACTACTAAAAGCAATAGTTAATCGGTCTCCACATTGTTGTTGTGTTAATCCACTTTTAAAGTCATAATAAATCATTGCTCTAAAACTTTCGCGGGACAGCTCCATTTTCACCAGCGACTCAACGACTTTAAAAAACAATTGAAAATCGGACATTGTTTTTTTTTTCTAAGTGGCCAGTGTTTTCGAATAATGAGACTATGCTTGTAAGAAAGAGGTATAACACATGTCAAATATACGTTCCTAAGTATTAAATTCCCGAAATTTTCAGGGCATCCTATGTAGGTATGGTAAATACTTAATTTGAACAACAATGTTAGCAGGCGCTACTATCTTTAAGTTTAGTGAAACAACATTTCTAGAAACTTCAGACTACGAGTAAATATAAAGAATAGCTGTGGCAACATCAAAACGAATCACTGACTAATTAATATACTTAATTACATGACAAAATGGCTGATAAAACTACCAAAAGTATTAAAATGTTTCTACAAACGTTGCTTTGCGTATGGTCTTTATCATTCAGATATACCGGGTGTCCCAAGATTATGGGATATGAAGGGGAAGTACCTTAAATATCGTAGATAGGATATTTTGCAAAACTTTATTTTATTTTGAAAATTAAACTATACTGCATTTAAAAATCTAGCTTTTTCCAGGCATCGAAACTTTATTACTATTTTTTTTTTAATTTTATGATGTATAAAAAATATCAATTTTTCTTAAGAAACATAGGACGCCCTGTATTTGAGCAGTCAGTATGCTCACAAATATCTCAGCAGACCTCTATGTTCAGATACTCGTATCGTTAAGCCATGTGGCCACTCCGTTATATCTGATGCTGACTGTACACAAAAGCAGCAATCCTAACCATGACCTAAATGGTCGCGCACCGTGCGGTTTCAGAGGAACTTCCTCCCGCGGACGGTCCGTCTGTGGAATGAGCTCCCTGCCGAGGTTTTCCCGTTGGACTACAGTATGGGGTTCTTCAAAAGAGGAGTGTACAAGTTCTTATTGGGTCGGCAACGCGCATGTGACACCCCTGGGGTTGCGTGCGCCCATAGGCTACGGTGACTGCTTTCCATCAGGCGGGCCGTATGCCTGTTTGCCACCGACGTGGTATAAAAAAAAAAATCAGTTAAAATGCACTCACATAGCCCTGTATCTCAGCAGACACGGTGGCTCCACTCTTATCGATGATGGCGTCCACCTCCTCCACGACGTCGAAGTAGGCCTCGTTGTTGGCGTACTTGACTCCGGACCGACGCCACGGTACGTTCGATAACTGCCCTGATGGCAAGATTGAGGAAACACTGTGTGCAAAGTTAACAAGTTCAAAAATAAGATGAAAATTTTGAAAATTCGCCATTTCGCAGCCTTGCAAATTGCATTGCGACAAATCTATAGGTAGTCAAATTATGTTCAATTCAAAAATAACCAATAATAAAAACAAATAATAGGTAATTAAAATTATAAATTACGATTTCACATACTTGGATTTTCCAGTGACTGTATTTGCTATGGTCCTTAAAATATTTGGGGGTTTGATCAGTTCTTTTAGGATATTGCTTTCCGTTGCAAGTGGGAATCCATTATCCAACATTTCATCCAGAAGCTGCAAGACAAAAAAGTACATATGTATTATCAAACTGCGATTAGAATGGGATTTGGATGTACTGTTGACACAACAGTGTACAAGTCAATCTAGGATATATTCACAGTTATATTTAGATATTCATAGTTTTCGTGCAGAGACTTACAGACATTAGATTAATCAATCACTCACTACATAAACAACTCTTTTCTAGATAAAATTTTGTGTCATTTGTTGTGTCAACAGTACTTTCGAATCCCTTTCTCATTCCGGTTTGATAATAAACCTGTGCAATGAGTATAGAGACATTTATTATATTAATTTTAATATCAATTATAGATATATTCTTACCTCATACACAACAACATAATTTTCTTTTATTATAGTCTCTGTGCAATCAGAAAAGTAATCCTGAAACAGCAATATAACATTATTGTAGCCAAACAGAAAAAATAGAATAAAGATAAAAGAGGAGGGATATAACAATATGAGAAGAAAACAATGTTTAGCAAAGATGATCCTGCCACTGAAATGAATGACTTGAATTATATTCTAGATTAGTTAAATACACACAAGTTTTGTATAGGTTTTGATAGCATTGCAAGGATAATTGACGGATTAACCCTTAATAATAACAACATCTTAAATACTGAAATTGGCCCTCATCTTGTATTTTTTTCTGTAATAGAATCATTATGACTATTGAGCTTACTCAAATTTTATACATACCTGGAATGTGTCCACAACTCTGTGTAGGAACTCAATGACGAAAAGCGGTGCCACTTCCTGCTGGCAAACTGCTACAAGTGCCACTCCTCCTCTCTGGATGGAGATCAAGTAGTGATGCGGTGCTGCCAGCACTGGGGGCACATCCTGAGAGGAAATAAACCAGAAATAAATAATATTCTTATAATTTACAATACAACAAGCCAAGGATCAGATACTGGTATTTTCTCCATACAAAAGAATGGTTCTTTTTTCGTTTATTTTTAATTTTTTTGATAGTAGAGTGATTTAAAAATACAATGTTGTTAATTACATAAAATATTGAGTACTACAAAAAAAAAATACATACAAATATATTTCGTGGTTTTTCAAAAAAACCGGTTACAATCCCTGCAATGAGGTAATGATGTTTTAAATTGACTCTAATTGTATTTAGTGATATATCTTTTTCTTTAATGCCTACCCAAAAATAAAATGAACAAGGCCAATATGTTACATATAGGACACCAAAAACAGGAATATTTCAATTTTAAAAAGTATTAAGTATTAATACTCGGTTTACTAAAAAAATACAGGTATTGTACTTACATTTGGCGACGCTCGTTGAGCCTCCAAATAGTAGTCGCACACCGATCTCGGAATTACGCTCCGCCAATGTTTTTCTAGGAAAACATCCCTGGGAATAAAAAGGGCATGTGTTCGGTTATAATGGTTGAAAAGATCGCGTAAGTAAAAGCGAATTTTTAGTACCAGAAATTAAGAAAACTGGAAATCACATAAATTTGTTAGACTGAATACTCATTATAGTATAAAACAACCTACCCAGAGGGGTTGATAATGAATAAACTGTGAATCATCGTGATTCTTAATAAAGGGTATAAACTAGCACTTCCTTCGTAACATTAGAATGTTAGAAATTATTAAACTATCACAGTACTCGAAAAGAAATTCTACCAAGCTGGCACTTATCCCCTTGAACTGTCAAATCTGACAGCTGCCTAAGCAGATGTATTTTGCTATTTGAGTCACAACTTTGGACGACGAGCATACGAAAATCTCTTGTTTTGTTTACGAGGTCGTGATGTCGTGATCCCAACTGTGAGGTCTTTCTGAACAAGGCTCCCTAAGATGTGACCTATATGAACAAACGTACTTTTCTGCCCTCCAGCCGGCAAACGGACACTGCCGGTCGCTGCGCTAAATTAAGTTGCAGCCTGCCGGCTCGGTTGAGCATAAAAATAGTATACACACCCCGGCCGTTAAATGGGAAAGCCTCGGATCACATGTTTATCGGATGGATCTACAATTACACGTCATCCGGAACATTTCCCACTTAAACGGCCTTGGCATGTAATCTACTATTTTTGCTAGTTAAGTTCGAGTTTATTAATAATATATGTTTACATTTCTCCGTACTAATCCCTTGCAAATATGTTTACATAATTATGAAACGAGGCTGGAAATTGTTAAAACTTGCGGACCGGTCGGTATGAAATCACTGAAATCAGTAAAAAAAAATCACGATATTCCATACTACCACGATATTATAAAGACCATCTTAACACGTTTTTCACAGTTAGGATCAATTTTTCCTCTGTATTATACGTACTTTGCATACCTAATATACCTATACTTTTATGAACACTTAGGTATTAACCGGTCGGTTATGAAAAAAGTATTTTTTTTCGCGATATTCATATTTGTTCCATAGGAAACCTTGTTCAAAAAGACCACGTTTTTCACATTTGGAATCATCCTTTATTTTATTATACGTGCTTTGCATACCCAGGGCCAGATTTAGAGGGGGGCAACCGGGGCTACAGCCCCGAAAGAGGGGCCCCCACAATAGAGATATGGAAAAAAAAAATTTAACTGTCAACTATTATTATTTAGGCTTAGGACATTTCATAGCATATCGTGGTTCTAAAATCCTTAGAGCCGCTATGTGTAAAATTTTCGTTTAAATGCTATGAAATGTCCTAAGCCTAATTATAAAATAAAATAAAAATTATTGAAAAACTTGACTAACAATATTTATTGAAAAACTTGACTGAAAAAAATTGTCTACTTTATTTGGAAAATAATTGGGGTCCAGGGGCCTCCACTCTGTTGTTGCCCCGAAGCCTCTCAACCTCTAAATCCGGCCCTGTGCATACACTATACTCCAGACTTCCTCCCTTGCCGAATAATGCTTTGAAAAACAGTAGAAGCTGGAAAACCCGTGTTCCTCTTGGTACTTGAGGATTCTAAATCCAAATCAATCGACGTATGTAGAATCAGTAAAGCCGGTCCAGCTGTACCCAGGATGGTCTAAAAATAAGTGCATTCCCACTGCCAGTGAGGTTATGGGACTTACAATAGGTCCCCTAGGACGAAGCTGCCGAAGGGTCGATTTTTTAAAATACGTAGGTAGCTTGTATAATGCATATAAACAAGGAGAGGGTTCCGAAGACTTCTTGAACTTAACCTTTCAACCGCCGTAAGTCGTTTGTTTTTATTATGGTAATTTAAATGAAAGTTCTGATCTAAGTGGTGTGATTTTGTATTGGTGGAAAATTCATAGCGGTCAATGAGCACGGCACTTGCAGGTGGAGCAATTTCCATGTGGCTCTTTCTAGTAACTTTTCCCTGGTTGCCTGATACAACGCGACATATACTTACTCCTTCACCTGGTCCATGTACTTATGTCCTTCTCGGCGTTCCTATTCCCTTTGACTTGCCCTTCTAAGATGGTCTTGTACCTATGTGTTGTGTGGTACAGGGTGATCATGAGTATGTATACTCATGACCACCCATATACCGACAGACTACCAATGCATTTTTGATGTCAAAAGAAATAAGTCCCGCGATTTGGGCTCCCCTTTTTCACTTACGATCAGGGTCGCATTTTATAAAGTTACATTTTACAATTTTGCTGTTTGCCTCTCTTTATAGCCAATACGTCCTAGCGTTAGCGCGGCAAACAGCGAAATTGTAAAATGTAACTTTTTAGTACAGATTGTGCGTTTTTAGGCTCTAGTGCGAGGAGTGTGTCATTTTACGTCAGGTCCAAAACTTCGGAGGGCCATCTGCACTAAAAAACGTCAAGACTAAACGTCGAGACACGTGCAAAAACGAAATTCGTAACTCTCCACTCTCCCTATCGGTCGTGTTTTAAAACATCGCCACTCATTTGGAATTTCATGTTTTTTGCACTTGTGCCGTAATGTACTATTATAAAACGCGACCCAGGTGGAGTGGAGCCACTACCTATATGTATAAAAAGAAAATGACTTGTAATTTCCGGACAATTTTTTTAAAATTGATATGTTGTCTTTTTATACATGACCGGTAATAAGTTGTAGGGAAAGAATTTAAATAAATATTAGAAAAAATACCGAAGTTTTACACATTTCCACCCTGTATAAGGTTGTTCATTGGATAAATCAAAAATTAGGTTTTTAGTCTAACCAGTAATTTCCGGTTATAAAAATAAATACCTAAAATCTAATTTAATGGTGAATAGGGATAGGGAGATCCACTTGCAATTATTATTATATTAAAATAGGCCATTGAACATATACTTCATCCGTAGTTCATAGTGCAATAAAATTGTATTACTAGGAAGTAATGGATTCAGTCCTAAAATCATATTGTAATTTTGCAGCTTGCTGTACATGGAAATGAAATACATTCGCAATCAAATAAACATTTGTTTAACAAGTCGCTATAGCTATTTTGTTTAACTAGGAAACTCTTTAAAATTAAATAGCTCAGGCATACATTTTTATTTAATTTTGATTGTTGTGTTTCAATGTTCCTTATTTAAGGCCGCGAGCGTCTCACCGCGAGCTACTAAGCTATGAACTTATTGGCTATAAACACGAACAAAAGATACGCACTGCCGTGTAAAAAAAAGACACGGAAATACTAGCTCGGCGGTGATAGCTGGGCGAGTATCGCCGTGTCTCTTTTATTTATACGGGACTGCGTATCTTTTGTTCGTGTTTATAGCCGATAGTTCATAGCTCAGTAGCTCGTGGTGAGACCAGTGCCTTAGGTCCAATTTGACTTACTAAATCCACACAAGGTAAGTCAAAAAAATTATTCGAAATTATAAACAAGTATTCGGCAAAAAGATTCATAGATCATCAATGTAGAGTAAATAATTAATTATTAAACATACACCTCTTACAATATTATAAAAAAGTTGGTGACAATAACTTATATTTTATATTATATGATTTCTACAAGTAAACCAATTGATAACCACAACATATGAGGTGAAAAGTGCTGAAAGTTTGTTCAAAACTTAGAACCTTGTATGTTGTTGCAGTCTATATTTTTGAAGGTCTGGGTTGAAAGCATACATAAGCTTTTCCATTATTAAACCAATGGTCAGGAGTTGATCATTTTGCCTACTAATTTAACATGACTGGTGAAATTTGTGTGATAACAGCTTAGCCCCGCCAACCATTGATTATAAAATTTCACTGCAATCTAGACATGTAAATCACCCTCAAGTAGTTATCAATGCAATTTCTATGCTACCTGCCTCGAACATAGGTTAGGCTGATAGTTTTTGTCCAGGTCCAGATCCTTTAGATCAGGACATTATTACAAACATGGTTGCAGTCCAGTACAATTTAACAATACAACTGTGTAATCAATGCACTAATCCTATTTCATTAGTTTCAACTAATCTCAGTATGCAATATTGACAATGAATGTGTTAATAATGTGCAAACATACATTTCAACTTCAAAGATAAATTTATACTAAAATATTTATCAATACTGCACCGTTCATGTATGTAAGTGTTACAGTATTCTTATTTGTTGAGGTTATATTATCGAAATGATGTATATGAAGCATGTTTATGTTTACCAGACTAAACTAAGTACCAAGTAAAGATTTCAAAAATAAAAATGGACTACTTTAAAAGAGAAAAGTTAATAAAACAATTAATGGTTTTCTTACTTTTTTATTGAGTCCAGCCCTTACACTTAACAATTAACGGTTGGATTTAGCAACACGTTCCAGCTCATCCTTCTTCTTGATGGCATAAGAGTTGGAGGAGCCCTTAGCGGCGTTGATGAGTTCGTCGGCGACGCATTCCGCGATCGTCTTGATGTTCCTGAACGCAGCCTCGCGGGCACCGGTGCACAGAAGCCAGATAGCCTGGTTGACGCGGCGCAGGGGCGACACATCCACGGCCTGACGACGCACGGTACCGGCGCGACCGATTCTGGTGGAGTCTTCACGGGGCCCAGAGTTTATGATGGCTGTCACCAGGACTTGCAGGGGGTTCTCACCAGTCAGCAAGTGGATGATTTCGAATGCGTGTTTCACGATCCTTACGGCCATCAGTTTCTTGCCGTTGTTGCGACCGTGCATCATCAAGGAGTTCGTCAGACGCTCAACGATAGGGCACTGAGCTTTGCGGAACCGCTTGTGTGCGTACCTACCAGCTGAGTGTGGTAGATACTTGGCGTATTTCTCCTTAACTGAGATGTAATCTTGCAGGGACATGTCCGAAACCTGGACATCATAGCAGCTCCATCGCCCAAAAAGCTTAATTTCGGGAATATCGGCCGCTTGGGGCAGGGGCGCATTGTCGACGGCCACGCTGCCTGCGTCCATGCTGTCATCAACCCAGTTTTCGTCAGCCATGGTTATTTCAACCTACGAACAAACGATAACAGTATTAATACACGATAAATCAGGCACTTTTAATGTAATTTCACAAAGATTTACACAAAAAATACTTACTTTTAGGCTAAGAAGTAGCGACCTAACCTCGTGTTGTCAGTGGAACACGGTAAAAAGGAAGTGGATTGGAAATGTGAAGTTGGCATCATACTTTTGGTGTTGCCATGATAAAGTAAATAATTTTGTGAATTGAGTACACTAACATATAATCAGCTAAGAAATAATAAATTACAATAAAATATAATTAGCAAAGAAATAATCATAAACGTGAGTTTATTCACCGTGATATTAAATATATTCCAAACTAAGCGTTCTGTGAGGTTCCGCATTACTTAATGGACAAATATTACCCAGCAATGGCTGTCAAGCCTCTTGCTACCAATTTACATTATATAAAGTTCTGAACTAAAATTTATATTGTAATTCTCAGTTTATAAAGTGATTTAAATAAACGGACGCTAAAATTTATTACTTTTATAAGATTATTCCATTTTCGTGAATCGAAACGTAATACGTAATGTCAAAATTTTGACACTTTAAATTTCACTGTGTGTGTGTGCTCTTGTCCGATTCCGATTCGGTCATCGGCGCAAAGTAGACAAAGTTTACCTCTGTTTACTCTTATCTATCTTTCACGCCGGCCTTAGACCCACTCCTTTGTGATAACGTCGAAGTGAGGTAGTAATTCTCCTTTCTTTCAGTAGCCCTATTATCAATACATAATTTTATCATCAAGGTTAGAAACAGGTGTACAAAGTTCGGTCGCTATGGCTGCATTGAAAAATAGCAAGAATATTAAACTTTTCACTTTTCTGGCTTCCAAATCAAATCCTCAATTGAACACCAGGAGGTTCTTAAATCTGCAAGAGTACCACAGCAAAGATTTATTAAGGAAGCATCAGGTATCTGTTCAGGACTTCCGAATTATCGATACCAAGCTAGATCCAAAACCGCTCGGAGACTTCAAGGCGGACGAGTACGTAGTAAAGGCTCAGATCTTAGCCGGCGGCAGGGGTAAAGGTCATTTTGATAATGGATTTAAAGGGGGAGTTCACTTGACCAAGGATCCTAAAGATATAATGGGCCTAGCAAAAAATATGTTAGGTCATAAATTAATCACTAAACAGACGCCCAAAGACGGTATTAAAGTCGAGAAAGTAATGGTAGCTGAAAGTGTAAACATTAAACGTGAAACATATTTGAGCATTATAATGGACAGAAGTTTTAATGGAGCAGCATTGGTGGCTTCCCCTGCTGGTGGCATGGACATTGAGGCGGTGGCTGAGAAAACTCCCCATTTAGTTAAGACTGTGCCTATTGACATATATGAAGGTATTACTGATTCTGTGGCGAATGAAATTGCAGCCTTCTTAGAGTTCAAAGGTGACTTAAAAAAGAAATGTGCGGAAGAGATAAAAAAAATGTGGCAATTGTTTACAAAGGTATGCATTTTTATTTTCTTTTTGGTCTATATTTACTTGCTAATATGTAGATGCTAGTTAGGGATGTTGTGGTGGGTAAATAAACTCCAATTTTTATCTACATATCATTATGATAACAACAGAAGGGGCATGATTGTAGGAATCTGTTTATTTTAGAGCTTTCCTTAGTATGTTACTTCTTAATTCTTATTATTTTATTCAATAAAATGAAATGAAATGAATTTATTCAGATTAAATTTATCTACTAAAACTTTACTAATCTGATTGCTGTTTGGCAAAGGCCTCCCCTATATTCAATTATAAGATATTAAATCTTTATTATATGCAGGTGGATGCAACTCAACTTGAAATAAACCCTCTAGTGGAAACAGATGACGGAAGAGTTGTTGCTGTGGATGCTAAAATCAACTTTGATGACAATGCACAATTCAGACAAAAAGAGATATTTGCTTTGGATGATGATTCTGAAACAGATCCTCGAGAGGTATAGTAATATTATGATATTAATAGCCCTAGAATTTTTGTAAGACTTAGGATGTGAAAGTGGCCTAATAGGTCAGTAGACCATATAAAATAAGTTTTTATAGCCAAAGTATTTGATACTGATTTTATAGGTACATACATAGATTGGATCTATGATCTGGATCTGTCTTTCTTTTTCTGGTTCTACAGTTAAAATTTTATTAAATAAGATATTAAACTTGATATGGTATTTATTTAATTTGACACTATTGCATACAGGAAACTAAAAGTGGTAACTAGTGATTTTTGTCACATAGGAGTTTGAGAAATTATCAATTAATTTACTCACAATGAATAAACTGAATAAATAAAAATCTGCAGAACAAACTAGTACCTATATAGTTAAAAAATATTGAGACTTCACAGGTGATTTGACGATTATGAACAAATTATTAATAATACTGTCTTTTTTTAACAGAAAGAAGCTGCTTCTCTCAATTTGACATACATAGACATGGATGGGAGTATTGGGTGCATGGTGAATGGGGCTGGTTTAGCTATGGCCACTATGGACTTGATTGCATTGAGCGGTGGACAGCCTGCCAATTTTTTGGACCTTGGAGGTGGAGTTGGTCAGGCACAGGTTTCAGCAGCATTGAGGATTTTGGAGTCTGACCCGAAAGTCAAAGTTGTATTTGTCAATGTCCTTGCTGGTAAGTATATATACATACTAACAAATGCGCCAATTAGGATATACATTACGTAACTGCTACCCCATATCCTTGGATAAATGTAGTATGAGATAAAACATGCATTTGTAAAAAAATGTAATAAAATAATATACATTTCATTTTAGGCATTGTAAACTGTGCTACAGTTGCAAACGGAATTGTAGCTGCCTGCAAAGCAAACCCACCAAAGCACCCCATCGTCATCAGGTTGCAAGGCACCAACTCTGATGCAGCTAGAAAGATCCTTCAGGAGTCGGGCTTGCCTCTACACATGATAAATGATGCAGATGAAGCCGCCAAGACTGCAGTGAGATTAGCTAATTCTAAGTAAAAATGTAACCAAATCAGCTAGCATGATACATTTCAAGTGTACCCAAAAAGCACTAATTCGAATTATTGTAATAATGCTTTACATTCAATTTAAAACAATTTTATTTCACAGGTGTGTAAACTACAGGAATTCTTATGTTAATCATAGTTTTATTATGACATGTATTTTACCAATATACTAATACTAAAATCGTTATCAAGACTGATTTGCTAACACCTTAATAAATTGTACATATGTTTTGTTTAATCTTAGAAATCAAATAAATTGTCTTCCATATACATACCCTATGTTTAATTAAATCTTATCCATGCATCATCATCAATGATTGTTGCATGATTCATCATTCATCAATCAGTTGCATGTATACTTTCGGAATTGTTGGTATCCACAGACGGCCATAATTGCTTGCCGTCATAAGTCAAGAGCAGGTATACTATAGTAAACGACGGCTAGAGCCATCAACGTGGCCGATACAGTAACGACTTCCGCAGTAGTTCGTTAAGTAGTAGTAGTAGTAAATCGAGAAATTGAGTGAAGATTCGAAAGTTTAGATAGACAAACTCCCATTAAGTTCAATTTCGCTTAAATAATCGTGAACGGGTGGCGTCTGGAGCTCTGCATATTCCTTCGCCGTCTTGGTGATCCAAATGTCGTTGGGTGATTTGACTGGTTTGGGTTGGGTAGTTCGGTTTAACCTTTAAACCGTATTTTATTTCGATACTTGATATAAGTCGTGGGCATGTGTGGGCCATGAATGTTCTGCTTTCATATCCAGTAATTGGCAGCGAAAAGATTAAGCCGCTATAAAAAAGTTTTTTTCTCTGACATATCGTTCGCACATCACATCAGACATTTAGATATAGTTTAGGCCCTATATTTTACCCGAAATACAGTTTTATTGACTACAGGGAAAATGAAAAATACAAACAGGCTAATGTAACATACATTTATTAACCAAATATGATTATTGTTAATTTTACAACAAAATCTAAACATTTTGAAATTTCTATGTCACTACTAATGCATAACAAATAGATGAAGCCGCTGACGTGACAAGTAACGAGTTTACATTACTGGGACAACATGTTTGAGCAACATTTGCTTAATTGTCTCAGACATTATCATTATCACTGACCTTATATTCAATAAAATTATGAGATACCTGTCCAAACAATATTTAATAAACATCAACATTTATGATATCATTGCAAAAGACATATTACAGTAAAAATGAGTCATCAATCAATATTTTTTCGCTTATAATAAGCAGCTTCGTAAAACCTCGTTTATTCCACCATTACCAAAATAACTAAAACTTCAATAACTACTAAGCAACAGAATTGAATTGGTGAAAATAACTAGTATTTTGAAATCCTTCGATCACGTGGAATAAAGGTCTAAAAATATCGATGGTTGCAATATTTTAGGCCACATACTGTACAGTCAAATGTATCAGTTGTTTTGATTAAGAGTAGTTTAGAGACTGTTGCACTAATTTATTTATCCGAACTAATAAATAATATAAAATGTCATGCGGCAAAAAATAATTGTTCCTGCACAATACTGATCACAAAAGGAACCATAAAATTATCTCTGGAGGACTACAATTGTCTTCTAACACAAAGTATTTATCCCAAACTTACTTACGATCTATAACAAATGCGATACGTTTCCTAACCTGCAGGATTTTAATTTGTGCAGTGCGCCGTCAGGTCAGTGTGAAGAGTTTGAGAGAATTAAGTATGAACACATACATTTTACTGTCCACTGTGAATCACACTGAACTGGGCCCTAGTAAAGCACAGGCGTCGATGCGACGGCGTGGTAGTAATTTAACCACATCACTTCAAAAACAAAGCGGCATTTAAGAAAACTAGGGGTAACCACACACTGGCGAACGTGATGTTTTGACTCATAAAAATCATAAATTAGTCGTGCTCATGGTCATGACAAGGGCGAATTCGTGCATCGAGCACTCAAGAAAAAAAAACAATTGTTTTTTAACATTTGAACAGCGATCTTTTATGAAATTGCAGGTAGTAAGCTGGTAGGGTAGATATCAGTTCAGTTGCGACTTCTAGCGACAATTCAGAAGTAAAATTGAGACCTATTCCATAAAAATTTACAAGCGTACAGCATACAGTTTTATAAAATTGACAAGTTTTTCTATGAAAAATTATACGATATTGTCAAATTAATGTAATGTGTTTTTAGAGCACAATCTTGGTTTTATCGCCAACTGAAAACCTTAACCTAGAGTTCACACAGATTTTTAGTTTAAATTATTGATATTAATTAGTATTAACGTAAACATATATCTGCGAACTTGTTCACGATATGTCAAATACATCAAATGCTATGTAAAGTCAGCCATATTTGTTTACATTTTCTTGTTTTCGAATGTCAGATGGTATACGCTACAAATTTGTGGAATAGGCCCATGGCTTACTACCGCGAAAATCGAAATACGTAATTTCAAGGATTTTTCTCTGTCACTCCAACTGCGACCATATATAACATGGACGTCTAACGCCAGCTCAAAAATGCCCCCAAAACCAATTGTTCAATTGTGCCAAGATGGGCAGGACATAGCGCTTTTCTTAACACCGCGCATAATTCGGCGCAACACCTTTGACAAATGCTTATAGAATATAGCCAATCAAAAGTTTGATGCACCAATCACAACTATTTTTAAATGGCGGTTTAAGTTTTTATAGGTTGACATTGAAATTCAATGCCGTGATGCAGTAAAGAAGGGGTGACATTTGTCAACTAAAATTCAGAACCGTTTTGAAAGGCAATTTACTATGGCGTGCGGCTTCCATGTTTTATTTGTTCGTAGCACTCCAACAAAGGCGTCATTAGAGTGATAGAGATAAATCTTCGAAATTTGCGGATTTCGAAGTTGGCGGTGGCCGCTGGTGTGGTGACCCCGCTTTCTACGCCTCCAATGCTCAAGCTCACGCCCGGAAGAGGTTGAGCCGGCGGCCCTGCGGCGAGTCGGTGGTGAGCGCCATGTTGGCGCAGATCTCGTCGAAGGAGGGCAGGTGCGCGAGGCGCCCGCGCGCCGCCACGGCCGGCCGCGCGCTCAGCATGCGCCGCGCTACGCGGACGATGTCGTCGGCTGTCACTTTTTCTGGTTCATCAAATTTTACTTGTTAATCTCTGCGACCATATACATGGTGTTTTCAAATTAATTACCGATACCTTAGGGTATGCATGTGTTCATGATAAGGAATAATTTTACTGATGGTACTCATATCGAAAACTCGGAAAAAATAAAATCACTTTCTATGAAATGTTGATCCACTATGTAACCGGTGGAACCACTATGTATGGAAAGGCGATTTTTTTTTTCAAGATTTCGATATGAGGCCCATAATGAAAGTTGTTCGTTATCATGAACACATGCATACCCTAAGGTATCGGTAACTAATTTGAAAACACCTTATATAACATGCACGTCTAACGCCAGCTCGAAAATGCCCCCAAAATCAACTGTTCAATAATCAACTGGCAAGTCAAATCAGCATCTTTTTTCGAACTATCAAAACGATCCCCACTATGGAATAGTATGGAATTTTATATGAAATACTCAAAAGTGACGTCACGTTTGAGTACTGCCAAATGACCTACTCTTTTAAGTTCATTTTAATTGATTAAATAGAAATTCTGTACAAAAATTACTGCAATCTACATCATAGTATTAATTTATTTGTGTATTATGTGGTGCATAATGTTAAATAATTTATTTTAACTACAGTCATCATCCCCATTGTGCCAAGATAGGCAGGACATAGCGCTTTTCTTAACACCGCGCATATTTCTGCGCAACACATTTGACAAATGTTTATAGAATATACCCAATAAAAAGTTTGATGGGCCAATCACAACTATTTTTAAATGGCGGTTTAAGTTTTTATAGGTTGACATTGAAATTCAATGCCGTGATGCAGTAAAGAAGGGGTGACATTTGTCAACTAAAATTCAGGACTGTTTTTGAAAGGCAATTTACTATGGGGCGTGCGGCTTCCATGTTTTATTTGTTCGTAGGTTAATCTTCAAAATTATACTGTATCAAATTTATGCACAAGAGTTTTTTTTTGTGACATAATTGAAACTTTATATTCAAAAGTTTTATTTTTATTTTCAAAAGTAATTAAAATAAAAAAAAGAGGATAAACTTCAAAATGTCCAATTTCAATAATGAAAGTAGTAGAACACTCATATTCTTTTTGAATAATACCGATTATCATTACTTTTTGAACGCCCCTCGTATGAAATAAAACTATGAAAACGGATAAACTCGCGTATATAAATTAACTTTAACTTCATTTCAACGTTTCGAACACTTTACAGGGTTCGTGGTCTGCGGGATGTTTACAAGGAATACAGTTATTTTTGTCAGCCTCCATAGCCAAGTTGATAGTGACCCTGCCTATGAAGCTGGTACTGGGTTCGAATCTCAGCGAGGGCATTATTTGTGTTTATAATTATAACAAATAATTTATAGAACAATTACAATATTTAACCACACTATTCATTTACAATACCTATATCGAGATCACTTTTATCTGACTGATTTTAACGAGAACACAAACGGCCAGTTAACTATTATCATTTAGGACTGATTTTTCAATCCCCAGTTAACAGTAACTGTCAAATAAATGTTAGCCCTGTCCTTTTTTGACTAATGATTTTAGAAAAGGATAGTGATAATTTAAACTAACGGATAGGTTTATTTGGGGATTGAAAAATCAGCCCTTAAACAAGTACTCACCGATTTCATCAATGAAGAAAGAAGGGGGCTTCCTCTTCCCGGTCGCGAGCACTTGGCGGCCGACGTCCTCGAACACCACCGGCCTCGCCTCCAGATTCATGAGCAGCATCGATTGCAACTGGGTCTTGGCACGCTGTCAAACAAAGTGGGTTACTATTAGATTAAAGACCATATTGTTATTTGTAAATACAAGTTCAACCTGTGGCCTATTTCACCATAATTACAAGTGTGACAATTGTAAAATATCACTGTTACTGACGTCACAGGCCTCCGTAGGCTACGGCTACGGCTTACTATCGGACGGTCTATGTGCTTGTTTGCCACCAACATACAATTATTACTAATAACGTTATTGTATCGTTAATAAACTACTTTTTATTTTCCGAAACCCGTGACAATTGTCGCAAGGTTTAGTACAATTCTCATTCAATCTTGACATGAGGTTAGGCATATGTCGGAATTTCGCTACAATTGTCGTGTTTTTTGTGACAATTGTAATTTTGCTAGTAGTTATTTACTGCTGATTTATTAAAGTTCCTGCACTAAAGTCGCCTCCATAATTAGGCGAACTAAACTGACAGCTAATAATGATACCAGACATAGGAAAAAATAAATAGTGATAGGTAATGTCGATACGGAAATATCGATTTAAACTCGTACGGCCTTTTAGGACATGTAAGTATATTAACGTATCTTCCTCGCTCTTGTCTAGGGGTGTAACGAATATCCCATTTTGAACATTCGCAAATACGAATGCAAATAAGAATAACTGCCATACAGTTTTCGTTACACCGCTACCCTTGTCATAAAAATTATGTGTCAAAATGGTAACGTAATTTGAATTATCATGAGAAATACGTAACATATTATTACGGTTTCACACATGTGAAATATTATTTTGATAACTTTATAAGTAGGTACATAATATTTAATCACTATTCTCTTTTTGCTAATTTGACTAATTATCTGGTTTGAATTTAATTTTTAAATGTCGATATGAACAACACTAGCAAATTTGTGGCAACATTGGCGTGCATTGAACTGTCAAGTTAGTTCGCCTAATTTTGGAGGCGACTTTACATTTTATGTTGGTGGCAAACAAACGCACGGCCCTTCCGATAGTAAACGTTAACTGTAGCCTTTAGACGCTCCAGATTGGAGAAACAGTAAATTAATAATATATATAGCTGCATCCCGACTCATTTCTGATTGATACGATTGTTCTCCCAGAAGGAGGTATGGTGGGGCTTAGTGTTGCATACCGTCGTATAGAGGGCGCTCTGGTGACCCCGGGAAAAATCTGACATTTCAGGATTTGCTCCCTGGTCAAAAAATGTTCGACGGCCTGGCTCAACGGTGAAAGCGAGACGGGGGGTGCTCGACCAAATGTCATAGGGAACTGCTGACAGTTTTTGAAGCCGCAAAAATTTTTCCAAAAAAAAAAAAAAAAATTTTGCACTCAAATTTCAAAATGGTCCTTCGAGCCGGATTTTTTTGTGGTAGAATCTCTGAGGGTCCTAGATTAAAGAAAAAGTGTTTTTGTGATTCTCGGATCCAAGATGGCCGCCGTAGGGCCCGTCAAAGTTTGTATGGGAACTCTTAAACGGGGAGAGATAGGTGGAGGGTGCTCGACCAAATGTCATAGAGGACCCTGAGCGCTGTCAGGTGGGCAAAAAATTTTTGCAAAAAAAAATTTTTTTTTTTTTTCGAAAATTTTTTTTTCATCCGATCGAGCTGGAAATCGCTGTGCGTGACTTTTGGGCTCTCCAGATTCCGAAAATATTTTTTTCAGATTTTTTGCACAAAAAAAATTTTGTATGGATTTTTCGAAATAATGGTCCGATCGCGCTGAAATTTGGCATGCGGGCATTATTTGGGGCCAGGAGTGATAATCTGAAAAAAAATTTGGAAAAAAATCCAAGATGGCGGCGACCCCGAACAAAAAGTCAAAATCCCAAGTAAGTTAAGCGAGCCCGAAGGGCGAGCTTCAGGCCGGGAGGCCGAAGGCCGACCCAGCGGAGGGCCGAAGGCCCGAAGCTTCACTCCCGGGGCCCAAGGGGGTCCCGAACCCCAGTAATTTTGGGCGAGGCCGAAGGCCTCGCTGCAGGAGGGCCGGAACATTACCAGAACCAATATAAATCTATGTTAAGCGAGCCCGAAGGGCGAGCTCCAGGGTGGGAGGCCGAAGGCCGACCTCGCGGAGGGCCGAAGGCCCGGAGCTTCACCCCGAGGGCCCAAGCGCGTCACCTCCAAGTAATTTAAAGCGAGGCCGAAGGCCGAGCTCCGAGCAAATCGAGCTACCAAGCGTTCAACAACCCCAGTATCTTAATGAGCCGAGCCTGAGGGCCGAAGGCCCGATGGCGAGGCGTCAAGCCCGCGAAGGCCGAAGGCCGAGCTCCGCGTAGGGCCGAAGGCCCGGAGCGTCACGATCGAGGTGCTCTCCGCGCGAGCCCGAGGGCCGAAGGCCCGACGGGCGAGCCCACGCGGTGAAACTGCCCTTCCTAACTGTCTTAATAAGCGAACCGGAGGGCCGCAGGCCCGACGGTTCGTTTCGAACCCCAGCGAAGGCCGCAGGCCGAGCTCCGCGTAGGGCCGAAGGCCCGGAGCGTCCCATAGAGGCGCGGTAACCTGCGAGGCCGGAGGCCGAGCTGCGAGAATACAAAGTTTTTCTACTTATAATAATATCTGAGTAACTATATAAGCTGAGCCTGAGGGCCGAAGGCCCGAAGGCGAAGCTTCGTAGCTGCGAAGGCCGAAGGCCGAGCTCCGCGTAGGGCCGAAGGCCCGAAGCGTCCAACATAGGCGCGCCAGCTCGCGAGGCCGAAGGCCGAGCTGCCAGAGTCCAACGCATCCATGCTACTCAATGAAAAAGTGTAACATGTAAACGAATCGGAGGGCCGCAGGCCCGACGATTCGTTTCGACAATCTGCGAAGGCCGAAGGCCGAGCTCCGCGTAGGGCCGAAGGCCCGAAGCGTCCCTCAGAGGCGTGACAGCTCGCGAGGCCGAAGGCCGAGCTGCAGGAGTCCAAGGCATCCATGCTACTCAATGAAAAAGTGTAACATGAAAACGAATCGGAGGGCCGCAGGCCCGACGATTCGTTTCAACAATCTGCGAAGGCCGAAGGCCGAGCTCCGCGTAGGGCCGAAGGCCCGAAGCGTCCCTCAGAGGCCTGACAGCTCGCGAGGCCGAAGGCCGAGCTGCAGGAGTCCAGCTCAAAAGCCCAAAAACTGCGATAAAAGTAGAAAATAATACAAAATCAATAATAAAAAAATTAAAGAAAATAAAAAATAAATCTCGAGTCCTCCACTCCTCCACTCGACAAAAAGAGAGGCCCGCGAGGCCCTTGGGCCTCGCGCACAGAGCAAAAAACTAGTTTACAATTGTAGCACTTGTCAATGTGGTGAAATTGGGGCCTGGTCTAACTCTTGAAATATGTATTATTTTGTGTTTCTATGTTCTGAGTGTATGGCGTCTAGATATTTTTGAGTGTTATGTGATATATGGCTACTTTCCAAATTATTTACGAAACACGTGAAAGCGTGTCTTTCATAGTACGATTTTTTTGTGTGTGATGTAGTCTTTTTCGCAAACCGTAATTTTTTTTGCAGTATTTGTCCGAAATATTTTTTATAACTCGGGAGGATTGAGTTAGTTGTGTCTAGTTAGATGTTTCACGTCGAGTTTCTAGGATGAAATGTGTACCTTATTAAAGCAGTAATTAGACATATGTATGTTTTTTATGTAAAAATGTAATATAAAAAAATACGGCCAAGTAAAGTTGTATTTATAAATAACGATACAGTCCTTACCTATGAAATTAGTGTTTTGTGAAAAGTTCTGCAGACACTAGCGACACGTAAAAGTAGCAAATACTTGTTTAGTGTATAATTTTTTGATGATAAAATCTAAATATACCTAATTTCGCCAGTAATATTAGACGTTTCTTAGGCGTGTTTTGTATATCTCTACTTCATAAAACAAAGTATATCATACATTTGTATCTAATCGTAACATATGAACCGGGAGATGATAGGACTTGTATTCAAAACTTATTATTGAATATTACTTTTAAAAAAATACACGGAGCTCGCGAGCATTGCGAAAGATTTTAATGCTGAATTCCTGAGCATATATTTGGAGTATTTAATGTTATAGGTATAAAATTTTGTATAAATGTTTTGTAAAATGTTATATAAATTCTGTAGATGCGTTTAAGCGGAGACACAGAGTGAACGCAGAATACGTCCGTATTGCCGTAGTGATTATACACCGTCGTGGTGATTATCCAATATTCGTGTCACTCACCCTCAGCTCAGTTTCGCCGACCTTCCCGGCCATGTGTGCGAGCTCGCGGGCAACCACGGTGGCGGTGCCAGAGTGAACGCAGAATACGCCAGTATTGCCGTAGTGATTATACGTCGTCGTAGTGATTATTGGTATTAGTGTCACTCACCCTCAGCTCAGTTTCGCCGACCTTCCCGGCCATGTGTGCGAGCTCGCGGGCAACCACGGTGGCGGTGCCAGAGTGAACGCAGAATACGCCAGTATTGCCGTAGTGATTATACGTCGTCGTAGTGATTATTGGTATTAGTGTCACTCACCCTCAGCTCAGTTTCGCCGACCTTCCCGGCCATGTGTGCGAGCTCGCGGGCAACCACGGTGGCGGTGCCAGAGTGAACGCAGAATACGCCAGTATTGCCGTAGTGATTATACGTCGTCGTAGTGATTATTGGTATTAGTGTCACTCACCCTCAGCTCAGTTTCGCCGACCTTCCCGGCCATGTGTGCGAGCTCGCGGGCAACCACGGTGGCGGTGCCAGAGTGAACGCAG
>JALPQI010016982.1:0-31205 GCA_025490895.1 Thaumatotibia leucotreta
AATGTTCTGCCAACTCATGGTTGCCTGGTACTAGACGTGTGCGCCGCGCCGGCGTCACGCCGCCGCCGACCTTTTTTGCCACGCCGCCGCCGCCGACTAATGGTCGGCGTGAAATCGGCGTGGCCTTGACTGAATAACAGAGATATTTCTTATGGGCTAAATACTACACACTAAGCTTCATATTTGCTTTATGTATTTATATAATGCTCTTATGTAGGGAATTTACTGTCAACCTATTAGTTGCTTTCGAGTATTATGACTCATTACCCGTAGGTTCTTAGGCTCGACAACTTCCAGCCTCCTGAACAAGCCGATTTCGGTTTCTAGAAAAGCTTTAGCACCGTAAATCACATACACAAGCAACGTCAGGATATACCGAGAGGTATAACTTGCCCCTCAGGTTAGCGTTCGTGTTCGTGGTCTATGAAGCATTTGAATTGATCGAGACTGAGCTACAGTATCTTCAGCGGTAGCAAGTAGACTACTCTTCATTGCGTTGATAACCCATTTCTGGGGGTTGTTACTTATCAACTCATCAATTTCTCTTTCACGATCTTCCACCAACCACTCCAATTTTCCGCAGCGTGGATCACTTCAGCAACCCGAAAGTTGAGTGAGGTGCGGATCTGGCCTCTCCAGCGCATGGGGCTCCTTCCTCTCGACCTTTTCTTTCCAATCTTTCTTGTGGCAATAAGTTTTTGGAGGTCTTCTTCTATCCAAAGAACAACCAACAAACAAACAGTAGAACGAGTAAGCCAAATAGGCTCATACCATGACCTCTTAAATGCAATTCAGTTTACGTTTGGCTAGCCAATTTTTGACAGTTATTCTGTGCAACTGACAGTTTAGGTCCTAAACTGAATCGCATTAGGAGATCGTGGTAGCCCCCTATTTCGTCTTAAAGACCGGTGTTCGAAATCCAGACCATTGCAGCGACGATTAAGACAGGGAGATGCCTTGTCCCCAAAACTGTTTACTGTTGCTTTGGAAGATGTTTTCAAGATCTTGGACTGGAATGGGATGGGCTTGTCATCAACTTCGGTTTGCCGACTATAAAGTTATTTTGCTGAAACCATGGATAACCACCCAATGAGTCGAAATGTGAGGCGAGTTGGCGCGCCTCTATGCAGCTCTAAGTGGAGTTCGGCTTTCGACCTTCGCAAGGGATCGAAACGAATCGGAGGGCCACAGAGTGTCACACTAAACCATTGTGCAGCATGGGAGCGCTAGGCTCTGACAGCTCGGCCTTCAGCCTCGTCACCTGGCGTGCTTCTGTGGGAAGCTCCAGGCCTTACTGGGAGAGCAATGAAATCGTGACACTCCGGGCCTTCGGCCTTCGCGGACTTGACGCCTCGCCATCGGGTCTTCGGCCCTCAGGTTCAGCTTATTTAGATACTAGGGCAGATAATAGATCTTATTGTGATTAAGAACGATAAAAGTTTAAAAGATGTTCGTTATGGAGAATTTTGCAGTTGTAAAACACGGTTATCATTTTTTTGCATATTCAAATGTAGTTATAATGTTAACTGAACAACTATTATTTCAGCGTTAAATCTAAATAAGGCCAAACACTATAACTTCATCGAAATAAAACAAGTCTGAGAAAAAGCATCTAGCGGGCCAGTAAGGCAGTGGCAACTGACAGGTTACTGTTGGTCTCCTGTTCGTTACTGCTGCGATTTGGGCTCTACTTTTCACTTACGATCAGGTGGAGTGGAGCCACTTTGTTGTGCCAATATAAGAAAAAAGAATTCTTGTATTTGCAATGGATCCGTATTATCCGAAGTATCCCGATCCGCTGATTTTCGATATTCGCATTATCCGAATCTCGAAAATCGACGGATGTTGCAAACCCTAGTTGAGAGCCGCAGAACTGGAAGCACCAACGTAGCTCAAAAAATCGATGAACTGAAGTGGCAGTGGGCTGGACATACATTACTCGCCAAACTATCGGTGGGGCAAGTGATTTTTTAGTGGTAAGCATATACTGGTCGACGCAGCTTAGGATGCCTCTCAATATGATGGACCGATCACCTGGTAAAGATGGGTGAAATCCAATGGACGTGGGCTGCGCCCTATTTATCCTTATGGCATGCTATGATAGGGGATTTGGGAGACCTTAGGGCCCGGCCACGACATTGGTCTAAGGCGACCAGCGGCGAGCGAATCCATGAGTAGGAGCGGGATGCCCATATGGGTATGAGAGGGAGCACCATACGTTTTCCGCTTAGCCGGTCGCCTTAGACCGATATCGTGGCCGCGGCGCTGTTGAAAATGTTATGTTATTTTCATTTATTATTAATTCATTATCGCTATTATATTAGGACATGGTGGGAAGAGAAAACTGATATGTACTGATCAGATGTTGGATAAGGTGGTCACTGGTCAGTGATGGTGTTTGATGAACATTTATATTGTATTTATCTAAACTATGACAAATTAAACTATCGAATTCTGCTTTTTTATTCATGTGACCTTGACGCCGATTTCACGCCGAAATCACGCCGCCGCCGCCGACTTTTCAGCAAACGCCGCCGCCGATCATTTTTAGATCGGCGCACACGTCTACCTGGTACTATGTTGGTAATTAATATAAATATAACATAGTAATTAGTAAAATATGTTTGTTTCACCCATCATACTATTTATTTATCAGATGCACAGACTGATTTTTTATTCACCGTAAAAATTTTTGAGTATTAATTCTGAGGTCATATTGATGAACTTTTAGTACGAGACCGACGTCCGATTCGAGAAAAAAAAATCTGATGTTTCATACAAACAAACCCTGAGATAGGCGTAGTAGCCAAGTAGGCGAAAATGTAACAACTTGTAACTCAACTTAAAATAAAAATAAAAACTTTCGACAAATTGTTACTATGATTTTACTTAAAAACGAATAAATTGTTTTATACTGGCAATGTTGAAAAGTATTAAAAAAATCTTTAAAAAAAGTTTAACAATATTTGACATACACATCATTTTATTGTTTATTTTGGCCACATAATTTGTTTATTTTGACTTTAGAATGCATTATTAAAATCTCTCGCAATCTTCGCGATCATCCAGGTCAGGGCTCCAAAGGAACTTGTTAGGCTATAATGTCCATATGCACAGTGGTCAGGCGTTCAAAGAACAGTGCCTAAAATTCAAAAGTCGCAATAAAAGTCTAAAAAACAGTACGTAATGTTATATTAAGATTGTATTTGATCTGTAATAAGCGAAATACAAGCTTTGAATAAAGATTCCTACTTTTGTGAGGTAAATTTCGTAAACCAGTTATGTATAGATCGGATGTCAGCAAAAATTTAATGAGCAAATCAGTGTTACTTGTTATTCTTGAAATGTTGTGGGTAAAAAAACTTTCTTTTGGGACCCTTATTCTTTTTGAAATACCTATTCAACGATACCCCACACTATAGTACTAACGGCCATTGAGCTATGGTGCGGAAGACGGACAGACAAACATGGCGAAACCATAAGGGTTCCTAGTTCACTACGGAACCCTAAAAACAAGTTACGTGAGAACGAGCAATTGATTTCCCCCCTCCTCGCTCTTAAAAATCATTAAGTACGCTTATTTGTCCTTAAATTTCAGTTTCGTAAAAAGGCTACCGCCGAGACCTTCGGCAATCTTCGGTAAAATTATCACTTGCTCACGATAAAGCACTTTCTAGGCTACAAAACGACATATGAATCATTAAGGGACTCGAAGGGTTTCTAAACTAAAAGCTTCGATATATTTCTCAAATCGAAGCCGTCATTGATTGTTTTGATGGCTCGCGTAAAATAAATATTATAATAAAAAAGCGACAGGGAAAATAATAAAATATTATTAAAAACGATAGAAAATACCCTTGTGTACCTCTATTTAAATAATTATAGCTTTCACTAAAACAGTCATGTACATAATCAATTTTAAAACGACGAGTAAATATTGCACTTTTAGATAACGCGTTGGAGCGTCATGCAGTATATTAACTTTGAAAGCTTATACCAAAGATGTTTATTCCCACACATGCCAAATATTGTATGTTTTCTAAAACAACGTAGTATAAACTATTATCCTTGCTAAAAAAAGCAGTCAAAGTAGATCATCAATTTATTCGAATTTTAGCTACTACCGTGACCTCTGTGATATGGCTTGATGTTCCTGTCATAACCATATATAACGCCCTACCTGTTCCGTTCCCCACTTGTAATCCAGTTAAAAACCGACGTCTCACACAATAAATCCAACAAACATACACACACAACCTCGCTGTTAATTAAATACGTACTTCAACAGTCTAAATCAATCTATACGAGGCAAAATACAAGCCATTCGATTTAATTCGATCGTAAACACGAGTAGATAATCGATTCACAAAGCTACGGTGACATCCGAATGCCAGCAATCGTTTTATTGTATCGATGAATATTCAAATACGCCTCGCGAAGTATGCGCGCCTAGTAATTTTTATGTTTGTATGATTTTATTTTTTATTTATAGCATGTCCAACCAAACACATGCAATCTTTTTCTTTTCGTAATTTCACGAAAACATCCGAACTCCGACGAAACTCCTTTCTTGTAGCTAACTTATACTTTCTGGCATATAATAATTTATTACTGCCAAATAGAATGAATGCCATTTTTAAAACACGCCAGTCTTTGCAAATGTAAAAAGTATTTCAATAAATAAAAAACTTGAATAAGTACTTAAATGGAACGGATGTAAGTATAATGTAATAAATAATTTACACTTATTCTTACAACTGTTCAGGGGTATTATAAATTACAATTATTAAAATTAGGCGTTAATACTCAGCTTTTATTAGTAAGTACATTTTCTCTGTCTGTAAGATTCATGACCATTAATACCAGCATAAATAAATAGGTAAAAGTGATATTTTATTGTTCACCACATAAAATTATATGGCCGGTCATATTAATTTATAAGCATCTTTAATAACTAAGCTAATTGCGCTATCATTTTAACTAATTGACAGCAAATTTGTACTTTATCTACTCGACATAAGAGTCAAGAAAAAAATGCTAGTAGCGCTTATTAAGTTGGTAAATTGTTGGTACTAGTGGCAGAACCCCCCGTGGGGATGGCTCATAGAAGACAACTCTGGTACCAGTTTTTCTAGTTTTAGAAAAAAATACAAAATGTTTAAATCCGCAAGAGGTCAGTTTTATTGAACTTATGATTCATTTAATGAAATTAAGGGTCAATGGAAAGAATATGTCTAATTATTCCCGTTTTCCAAAAAAATGTATTTTGGTGTTAAAGTGTAGAGCTTGCAGTAATTCACTTAACATCGCCTATAAGCTTTAACTGGAAAGCGGGAAAGTATAGAAATATTTAAAATGATCTACTTTATTTTTCATAATATGTCTACTGACTTTCAAGATGAAATAATTCTAAATTTCGTATTCTTAAAAGAAGACATTGTTTCCTACAATATAGGTTTAGCCATTAAAATATGTATTACAAAAATACTTGTAAAGGTTCTAAAGTCCTGTAGATTTTTTTGTGTTCAATCGGAGGTATTACAAATTGAGATTATAACTATTATAATCTAAACAAGTGTCTTCGGTTATAGCAAAAAACCGAATAATGCACGAAGCGTTGGTCCCATAGACAAGTAGGATTTTGCGCCGTTTTTTACTGCCGAGTTGGCTTTCCAGCGTATAAACATGCTGTATAATGCCACAGAATTTCCATGCTCCTTCCGCGTTCACCTATTAGAAGTTATGATCTCCTGGTATCTCGGCGTCCAGCTGCGAACGGACGCTACCGTATCGCCCCCTGCCGTCACAAACAAACAACAAACATGCCTTATGACTATTTACGTTTTTTTTTCAATCAAAGTGGATTAAATTCAATTTGACAGCTCAGCTTCCATGGAACAAAAAATGTTTTCTAAAAACAGAAGCCGTATAATGTAACCACACAAAAAGCATTGCGGTAACGCTAACTTTAATGCAATTAAATTAATCTAGTCATTAAGGAAGTTTGGTATTTTTAGCAATTCTACAGTAAGTAGGAAACGGTAAGTCGGTTATTCTCAAGCTTTGTCGGATGATAAAAACAAGGGAATGCTGAAAATTAGAGGGCATTTTAAGAATACCGAATCTCAGCATACTGAATTCAGTATGCTGACGAAAGTCATGAAAATTCTAATTTTCAATGGGCGGCCAACCAAGGTAAAACTTTTTTTTTATATTTGGCCTCTTTCTACTTATAAAATGTGTTGAATGAAAATAATCAGCCTGCTACCAAGACGAGTAGAAATTGTCTTTGTTTCAATGTAAAACAAAAAAAGTTAAATTACAATTAAAGATACATATTCAAAATCAATCTGTCGAAGTAGCAAACCGCTTAAAAAAAGGCGCGTTCACAATTACGTCGCCATCGATTTGACAACTTGATGAACACGCCCGGTTCCACTTTGAAATTGACAGTCCAAGTGGGTGGTCTCGGACGTGCGTGTAATTTTTTCTGCTTTGTTTTTAATTTGTTTTTTTTTTCGTTAGAAGCGATGACTAAGGCACCATAACTAGCCACCGGTGGAGTGTGAAAATCGTTTGTGACTTTATGCACTCATTTATAAACTGATAACTTGATAAGATTAGGTTTTTTGGTTATTTTTGCTAAAACCAAATCAGTTTTTTAGGTACATTCAGTATGTTAGGATAGGAATATCGTAGAAAACATATGACTTGGCGCAACCTATAATAACTATAAGGTGATCCATTAAGTTGACAGTGATTTTTGGGTCATGGAGTAGCCGTCCCCAGTACTCTGTTCACTCCTGTTCCATGACCCGAGAATTACCCTGTATACACGGTGTTTTTATTGATTTCCGTTAAGTTAAAGGGAAGCTTATTTAGGTCAAAAATAATCAATTTCTCTAAGAAACTAGTGTCTTAATTCTTACTGTTGAGTTATTAAAAAAGTTTAATGGTTGAACAAGTGTATTAACATTTATTACATCCTAATGTTACCTTTTGTTTACTTATTTTGACATGTGCCGTCAGTCATCTGAGATCTTATTCTTAAGGTTCAATGTCACACTTGCCATTACAACTATTATGCATGAATACGAAAAAAAATTTTTTTTCACGAAGTTAACAAAAGCCGATATACCAGTCAACTTCTATTAATGACCCAAGTAACCTGCCCAATTCAACGGAAATGTGAATAAACACCCTGAAGTCCCTGAATATATCGCAGAAAACTTTCAAAATTCTAAATAAACATTTAATTTCTTTTATCTCCTAGGTCAAAACTATGGATTGTGACATAAACTTGTACAAATTACCAATAAGACTCGATCCAAGTTCATGGTGCTACATAAAATAAAAGCTCAAAATGAAAGCGCTCAAAGTGACATTAGCCGAGTGAAGTGTTTTTTTTTTAATGGCCTGGATGCTAGCGGTTTGAGCCAAGTGAGTGTCCGAAATGTACGTTCGCTGCCCAGTATGGTGACACTGATGCCTTGTAGTTACCTCGGCGGCGGGTCCCCGCGCTGCGGTTTGGAGCATACGGAACCTAAGGTCAGAATCCAAGGGTCTCAATGCACTATAGTCCTCAGATAAGAAGTAAATCCTGCGGTAGCATATCTTGTTTTCAGAGTAACTCGCAGCTTCGTTGCTGTTACTCGTCTCATTTCGATTGTATTGATAGAGACGGGTAGCCGAAAATTTTTTTTTCAAAGTTGTCCCCTACTTTTTTTTGGATTTGGAACTTTTAGTATGATTTTCACTCAGAATCGCAAGCTCTTTTGATAGGAGACAATTTTCATCCCGAGATTTTTTCCATTCCGTTACCATTTTTGCATACATTGTGTAAGGCGGTAACAGAATGGAAAGTTCGAAAAATGTATATAAATTTTGGGACAAGATTCATTTCCTATTAGGATCGAAAGAGCTCACGATTCTGAGTAGGAATGATATAAAAAATACAGCTAAGTTGCAACAAAAGTGGGAGGTGAAAACAACTTTTTAAAAAATGGCTAAGCCGCTAAAAAGTCGCGTATTGCTGTGAAACAAGGTGTCCTGTGGCAGCTGGGCCGATATCTACAGGGTGTTTTTTTTTCGACCGTTCAAATTCTACGTTGTGAATGTGTAGGTCATACTCACCAACTTTTACTATGGGGACAAAGTCGAAATCGCGAAAAAAAAATCAGCTGTTTCATACAAATTGGCGGCATTACGCCGGCCGAAATGTATGAAACAGCTGATTTTTTATGTATATTATTGTATGACCTACACATTCACTACGTAGAATTTGAACGGTCGAAAAAAAAACACCCTGTATAATTCGGAACAAGTATCTTAATCAATAATCACTCTCATTGAGACAGATATTTGTTTAAAATTTTTGATATTCGTGATAGTCATTTCAATACATAATATTATTATTTTTAAGTTAGAAAATGTATTGAACTGACGGATGCATCAAATTGACTTCTTATCTGCCAAAGACTATAATATTGGCAGTTCTGGATTTGTCGCATGACAAAAACAAAACTCCACGCACTGGCCGTTTGTAAAAAAAATCGAACGCGTCGATTTTGAATTTCGAATCGGCGCTTTCGAAAACAATCACAGCACAAAGCACGTAGTTAAAATTTTGCACCAATAGCTTCATTTGCACTTGCTTGCATGGCCTTTAAAAATGTATGTTTACATCGATGAAGAATTCGACTCCTATTAAACGCGACCCGGTGATTACTGCCTTATCTCTAGCTGTTCGGGTATCCGTAACTAACACCGAATTTTATTGTCTGTACTCGGACAAGCTCCATACTGTTTATGCTTTCCTGGTGGATGGTTGGAGCTCATATTACCATTCATTCTTTAGGGACTATTAAAAAGTCGTTATAAGTGTGGTTACCCACGAGACAGAGTGTCGTTAGCACTTGATACCAGGCGATTATGAGCGCGAGGAGTTGTCTTTCAGCCATGAAGACTGAATCACAATGGTCTGACTCAGGAATGCGTTATGGGGTCTGGGGCATGTTTGATTGCAGTACTCAACATATGTCTTATTGAAACTAGACACGCTTTCTACATAGGTGGTCATAGGAATCACACTGCATAATAAACGGTTGGAAACACAGAACAAAAAATAAGTTTTTTCTGTTTTGTGGTTGGAAAACTTGTTATATTTAACGATGAAAATATGGTTCGATTTCCATGACAAACAAACAACTGTGATTTAGTACAATTAATACGTAATTAGTGTCGTAAGGCACTGGTCTCACCGCCAGCTACAGCTATGAACAAAAGGCACTGGTCTCACTGCGAGCTACTAAGCTATGAACTATCGGTTATAAACACTAACAAAAGATATGCACTCCCGTGTAAATAAAAGAGACACGGCGATACTCACCCGGCGGTGATAGCTGATAGCCGGGCGAGTATCGCCGTGGCTCTTTTATTTACACGGGAGTCTTCTTCTTCGTGTCATCTTTTGTTCGTGTTTATAGCCGATAGATCATAGCTTAGTAGCTCGCGGTGAGACCAGTGCCTAAGAGCCTTTTCGATAGAGCGATATCGCCGAAATCAATTTTTGTATAGACATCGCTTTAAAATCGCCCAAGTAAATCGCTCGTGTGAACAAGTCTAAGGGTCGAATGCAAAAACTCTGTTCATATTTAAGGTCTTAATCAAAATAAAACTCATGATGTGGTATACTCTGTCCAACAGCAACAATCTTAGGCAGCAGTAAAAGACAAATTTAAAAGACTAACCTATATCTTTTAAATTTGTCTTTGTTGATCAATCATAGAAAGTTAAAATTGGTCGCCCTTTTTCAGTGCCAAAAGTTGTTACCACAGATTTAGACTTAATAACACACAAATTATGCAGTAATAGTGTAATAACTTAAATGGTAATCAAACCATCTGAAGTAGATTAGAGCGATGGAAAGATTTAATAAAAAAAGAGAGACACATAGAGAGATAAATCATCATCATCATATCAGCCGAAAGAAGTCCACTGCTGAACATAGGCCTCCCCCAAAGATTGCCACAATGACCGGTCCTGCGCCACCCGCATCCAGCGGACTCCTGCGACCTGAGAGATAAATACAGAAATTTAAAAACTAAATCAAATAAAGAACATCAGAAACTAGCATTAAATACACAAAGCACACAATTTACAGCAATAAAACAAATCCGATGGATTTGATGGTCCAACGCTCCACGATTTATAAGACAAGGGAGACCTTTCTTGATACATCTTAAATAATGTTACCTATATCTAAAAGATCACAAGGAACTGGAAAGTTACAAACCAATATAGACTTTAAAGGGAATACATCACGAATTAACATAGGCGCGTATTAATAAAGTGTAGATAATAACAATGAAGATGATACTCTAGAAAATTATAGAATAAATATTATAGATATATTAAATCATTCTAAATGTGCATTTAGACCAAACGAACATTCGCTCATCCTATCCCCCACTCTACGAAATTCGTTCGTTACACAAAACGTGATTCGTCGAAATTCGTTGATTTCGTAGAGTGGGGGATAGAATGAGCGAATCCTCGTTTGGTCTAAATGCACCTTAATAGGAACATTCAAACTTTTCAAAGTATAAAACTGTGTGAAACAAGAAATATTAAAACTAAACGAAACTTAAGAAATTATTTGCTGTAATCGCGAAACGTCTGGTTGACGTAACTAACGACCGAAGAGATGGCGACTACTTCGCACAACACTATTGCGATAAAGCGAGAAAATGTCTCGGTATCGGTACAATTCCACAAGGGGCAATCTTAGATAAAGGTTAGGTTAGTTAGATTATAATTATAAATTGTAAAGATTTGAAAAGAAAGACCATTAAAAAGTAAAAATTTACGCTTGGAGACCTTGTACATCTCCAAACGTGCATTATATAATGTTATTATTATATACCTATTCGGAGAGAAACCTTACTTCTCTATAAATTATTACTTATAAATGTTGTGACTTTTAGAGACTTTACATCTCTTGTTATTATTATTATATTTCAATTTGTTTAAAATCAATTTTATGTTTTTTTTTTAATGCATGTTAGTTGTAAGATGTACCATCATTGTTTGAAAAAATTATTCCCGCCAAGTTTCTTACCGGTTCTTCTTGGGTCAGCGGTGTAGGGTTCGAACCGGAAGTAGTTTTCATATCTAGACGATTCAAAAGAGTTTGTTGCTATTCCAATTTGAATAAAGAATTATTTGACTTTGACTTTGACTTTGACTTTAAAATAAAACAGACACTCAAAAATGGCGCCTTTCAGCAGAGTACCTTCACACAAGCAGCATTTCCTAAAGTAACGAAAGAACGAATCCAATAACGTATTGAAAAAGAAATAAACAATTAAAACGTATAAAAGAACGTTAAGTTCACAGTTCAAAAAACTGTCATTACTACATGGTGACAGAAAACAAACAATAAGGTAACAAACAAGTACTTAAATCTCCCAAAACAAATGAAGGTAACCTAAAACAAATCGAGAGCGCCACAAAATAAATCACAATTGAAATTGACATTTCACGCGATGACTCAAAAACACGAATTAATATCGAAACAAAATCGTCGCTATCTATCACTCATTCTATCTCGGATTTATAGCAATCAATTCATGGCAATGTTACCTTTCTGTCACTATAAATACGGATGATTTTCCCATCAAATGAATGTTGCAGATAAGAGTTTGGGTAACTAACGGCGATATCTCTCAAATTATCAACGATAACCCTTTGACAATAAATAAAGATGGCGGACGGTAAAATTGAAAATTTATTTCCATGCTCAGGAACGGGAGTCCCGTCGTAAATATAAAGTCAGATAAAACAATAAACGAATTACGTATAAATAATGGAGCGTTTTGTCAGGCCGTTTGATTAGGATACAGGGTGGAGAAGAAGCGAGGGCATTATATTTATTTATCACAAATATTTGTTCCTTGGTCATGACTGTCTATGTATTTAATAAGTATATATATGTATCTATCTATTATATATATCGTCGCCTGGTACCCACACCACAAGCCTTAATTGAGCTTACCATAGGACTAGGTCGATTTGTTTAAGATGTCCTAATATATTTATTTATTCTTTGGAATTCATTGTTTTCGGATGAGCTCATATATTTAAAATTAAAGATTTTCTTTTTGATTGAAAGGAAATCGACAGAACATTATATTTATGGTGTTAGATAAGTTAGATTTTATCAAAACTATAGTATAATAGGTACATTCGAATGGTGCATTTAGACCAAACGAGCATTCGATCACTCTATCCCCCAATCTACGTGATTTGTCGAAATTCGTTGATTTCGACGTAATAATACAGGATAGAATGAGCGAATGTTCGTTTGGTCTAAATGCACCTTTAGTTGTCTCATTCAGTAAAGAATTTTGTAACCTAAAATATAGACAAAAGTATTTTTCCTTCGGATTGCTTTATTTTTAATTAAGAAAAAGGCAGTTTATGGCAGAAAGTCCGGCGTTTTTAGGTTTAAAAGTTGTTTAGTAGATATAACAGCTAAGGATTTATATTTAGTTGGAAATGTTTTATTAGAACTGCCTAAAAAGTACTAACTTACTCATAAACCCACACCAATATAAAATACAAGACTGTTATGGATTATCTTGAACAAATTGATAAGCAAATGAAATAGTTATAATTCACCTCTTATATAGCTATAAATAACCCAAAATCTGTAAAACTTGAGTAATTCCTTATTACCTAAAAGAATGCAAAACGTCATGTCCAAGAATACCATTCTAAATTTAATGACCACATCCAACCAGATTTATAATATTAACATCGGGACGCGACATAAACAAAACGAACAAGAGAACAATTATAGTGACAAATGTAAAGAACAACCTGTGTAACCGAAGCGCAGCGTTGTCGCGCGTAAAACGTATAAATTAGCGGCTATCGCTGGATCGGCCTCACACCTCGATGGGAACTTCGTGATTTACTCCCGCTCGGTGACATCTTGAGACGTATGCGACCCTGGTACCTCGTGGTCTAATACTATGGGTACGATTTTTCTGTTTGTTTGTTAAGTTCTTTCTTCTGAAGTGAAAACAATTGATACTGAAAAATAGCTCCCTAGCTAGAGATAAAATATAGCTGGTATGTATTTAAGAAAAATACCCGCATTTAGTAAGCTTGAAATGACACGAATGACACGATTGACATGAGTTTATTCAACCCGCCACATTCGTTACAAATGTGATTTTTTAATAAATTATACGAGTAGGTGTGGGTAGTATTTAAAATACGAGCGAATACTCATTCTATTTCCAGTATTCCCACTCTACGAAATTCGTTCGCTACACTAAACGTAATTCGTCGAAATTCGTTGATTTCGTAGAGTGGGGGATAGAATGAGCACTTGCTCGTTTGGTGTAAACCCACCTTTACAAAAATCTACCTAATGACACGGTAAGCTCAATAAAATAGAAGCTGGTATTGCGAAATTAGAAGAGAAAAAAATGCGAGTAACACAAACACAAGTACCTCACAATCCTCACATTCTCAATTTCTCACCCGGTCCTTCTTCGTACGTAGATTCACTTCTTACTCGCTTCACTACAAGATATCTACTGTTGATAGTACAAATCATTTACTAAGCACAATCAATATAATCGGGATATAAAAGTCGAAAAATCTAATTTTACAGTACCATAAAACGCCCCAACTAGATTCATTTTAATGTAGACACGATGGCGCCAGTATAAATCCGAACCGATTTTATTAATGTTGATATGCCTATCTCGATCTCGAAGACGTTTAGGACTTTTATTATTTATAACGTGAATGTTATCTCGATATTTTCCATCTCCTCGAACTCGGGATTGTTAACGGTTATCTAAATATTACACCTTCATCTGTGGGTTTAAGGAAATATTTTATAGCAGTGGTTGTCAAAGTGTGGGGCGCCTCCCAAGAGGGCAAAGAGAAAACCTCGAAGGGGTCAAAGGCCCCTAGTGTCTTTTACCTTATGTGATATATCAGTCTTCGTAGCCTAGTTGGTAGTGACCCTGTCTACGAAACTGGAGGCCTTATTTGTGTATTTATTTATTACAAATATTTGTTCATTGGTCGTGGCTGTCTATGTATTATTTGTATTTACTGAAAAATAAGCCCTATGAAATATGTAAGAATTATACTATTGCGATACAGCGAGGCAATGCCGCCAGCATCCTCGATACAATCGATTAAATTGGTGTATATCAATTGTATACAGTATTAAAAATACGTAATAAAAAGTTTCAGAACCCCTGTTTTATAAAAATATTGTAAGTAGCATAATTTTGCATAAAACCAGCGTGACTCGGGTGACCGTAACCATGACAAATAACAGCCAAAAAATGTTAATGCCACATTTACACATAATTAGAATTGATGTATATGTATGTATAAACATGCTCAAAAATATGTCCCAATGCACTTTTATTCCATTTAATAAGAACGTCGTAACATAGTTGGGCGGATTTTTATTTTGTTGTCGTTTTTTAAAATTTTCCAATTTTGGACTTTTTACATTTTTTCTACTCAGAATCACGAGCTCTTTCGACCCTGACAGGACGTGTCAAAAAAAAATCCTTTGAGTTACTATTTTTCATACACTTTCTTCGACCGTAAACCGTAACTCAGTGGAAGACAAAAAATGTATGGAATTCTTGGGACCCTTTTTTCTGCTAATGAGGATCGAAAGGACTCGCGATTCTGAGTAGAAAAAATATGAAAATATCCAAATTTGGAAAATTTGAAATAAACTACAACAAAATAAAAATCCGCCCATTTATAAGAGGATTCTTTCGATACATATTTTTGCACTTGACTGTACAACAGGATTCTACAAAAAACACGAAATACTATGACGATGTGAATAATAATAATTTGTCTCATCTTCATCGTTTTGTATAAAATAATTAATTAATTAAGAACAAGATGAACGACCTTTTTTGCCTCATTAGCTACACATTCCAATCTACTCGTATTAGTAACGAAATATTTCATTCGTTCGGATAAAGTCTTCAACGAAAAGTGGTATTTATAAGATTTGTTGGTGATTAATGTTGCCGTTTATAAAATGTCTACGAATAATTTATTAGTACCTACTTATAGTTTGGGAATCGATTAATTTATAATAAAAGGCGCGATATAAAAATTATGTAAGGGCAGTCAACTCTCTACGCTTATACCTATTTTACGCTTATATTTATAGCCTCTAACAAATCTTGTATCTCAATCCACGGCTGGACCTAGGCATCTCCTATTAACTGTGCGTATAGACGTATTAGGAGGTAAATGCCACATAGTCGCCACGCTGGGTAGTAATGTGAGGTAGTCATTTATATATTTCAGTTTGTATTGCACTTTTCGCGCATCTTTATGTTATGTCTTGTTTTTATTTACGAGCAATTCTCAAAAAGTTTTTTCCTAACTTGTGCGGAAAAGTAAACTTTGCGCACGCTTCGCGTGCGTAATTTTCTCTTTTTAAGGCACTTGTTATGAAAAAGTCGTTCGATACACGTGTAAAAACTTCTTTTTAACTCGGGTGATTGTCGCCCTCGTTTCACTTGGGCTCAAACTTTCACCCTCGTCGAAAAAAACAATTTCGCACTTGCATCGAAATGTACTATTATGTATACGATTTTAACATAATTATCGTCAAATGAATATTAAAGTTCTAATTTGGTACCAATTTTTATATAATTATATTTATGTTGTGTATGTGTGTTGTATATTTAAGTGTCCACGATGTACAAACTCTTCATTGTAAATAAACAATAAATAGTTTAAAACGTATTATTAAAAAGTTATTTATTTAGTAACAAAATAGGAAAGCGATAACTCACACATTTAAGGCTAACAATTGACAATAAACTTTTTTGAGAATTGTTTAAGTTAGGTACAGTACGTATCTGTGTAAACATTTAGAGATTTGTCAGCCTCCGTAGCCTAGTTGGTAGTGACCCTGCCTACGAAGCTGGAGGTTCCGGGTTCGAATCCTGGCGAGGGCATTATTTGTGTATTTATTTATCACAAATATTTGTTCCTTGGTCATGGCTGTCTATGTATTTAAGTATCTATATGTATATCTATCTATATATATAAAAGAAGAAGATCCCTGATAAAGATGCACGCACAGCCTAAACCCCTGGTCCTAGAGACTCCAAATTTGGCACGTAGGTTTCTTTTATGATGTAGACGAGCACTAAGAAAGAATTTTTCAAAATTCACCTTCTAAGAGGTTGAAATGGGGGTCCAAAGTTTGTATGGCGAAACAAGATTAGTTGAACTATTTTATCCGAAACTTCGCTAGAGTATTCTTTAAAGTAATTGAGTAAAGGTATGTTTAAGGTTTTTTGAAAATTTAACCCCTGAAAAAGGTAAAAAGGTTGATGAAGTGAAAAAATCAAGTTGGGTATCGTTTCTATGGTTTATCGGGACGTAGATCACAAAGACAATAACAATTTTAAAATTTAACGTGACAGACGTGAAATACTATGTACACGGTTATGGTGTGATGGGGTTAAATTCGAAAATCAATATAATTTTGTTATTTATGTTCATTTCTGGTTCTAGAGATTCCAAATATAGCGCGTAGGTTTCTTTGAGGGTGTAGGGGTGCTCTAAACAAGGTTAAGTCAAAATCCACTCATTAGAGGGTGCAATGGGGGTCTAAAGTTTGTACGGGGAAACTTGACTATTTAAACTGTTTTATCCGAAACTTCACAGGAGTATTCCTAAACATAAATGACTAAAGACATGCTTTAGGTTTGTTTGAGAATTCAACTCTTGAAAGTGGTAAAAAGGTTAAAGAGTAAAAAAAACAACATGGTTATCGTTTCTATAGTCTATCCCTATCGTGTCGCTGTACCGAGGTGTACGTGAAATACCATCTCCTCTGTTATGGTTTCATATACGGGCTTGCGGGTTATGAGAGGGGCATCGTTTTTGTGAAAATTTCTGATTCAAAAAATAGCACGTTAACCAACGTTAATAACCTTTTAAGTTTTCCTGAGTTTTCACGAGATAGTAATCAAAAGTACATATATCTGTGCATCCAAGGTGTTTTTTATAAAGTCAAAACAGCCGACACCATTAATTTCGTCATTTTTGATCCAATTGTGTAAATCGATGTATCGGGATCCCAGAGGTTCTTATTAACAAACTGCAAAAAAGGCTGTTCAATTTCCGTTTCGATATTGTCCGTCATAAAAATCGGTGGTAATCTGAAGTTCTGACTGATCTGTTCATCATAATGAAGCAGAAGTCAAATTTGCAAGAAACGGTAACAATATTGACTTACTTCAAATGTTAATCAACTCTGCTAATTATGGTCATCTTTGTAAGGCCTGGGAAACGACAAATGATAGTTTATCACCAAAACACAACAATCACCTACGCGAGTGTGTATGTAAACTTTTAATGATAAAAAACATTTGTCGGTTAGGTACCAGATGGCGATTGCGGATTTTGATAATAATCGATATCTGAAATGTCAAAACGTTTCAAGTAATGAATTTGAGGTCAAATTTGCACAAAATGGTCGGCACCTTGAATTTATTTAGTTTGAATCCGACCTTAATACAATCGGTATCTTAGGATCCAAGGGGGTTTTCCATAACGATTTTGAGGTAGGTATAAAAAGTGAGAAGCTATCACATCTAAAATTTCTAGAACTTTGATTTAACATTGATAAAAATCGATACCAAGAAGATAAAAAGTTCTTCATATGGAATTTGAAGTCAAATTTGCAAGAAAAGTTCGCCATATTGAATTTAGGTCTTAAATTTGATACGACCGTGGTAGAAATTGATAGAACGCGACCGAACCGTGGGTAAAAGCACCATCCGCCACACTTAAATCGGTTAAGGCAAATGCGAGATAATCGCGGGAAAACATTAACACGCCGTGAATAGATATTAGAACGCGGGCGAAGCCGCGGGTAACTGCTAGTATCTATTATATATATCGTCGCCTGGTACCCACATCACAAGCCTTCATTGAGCTTACCGAAGGACTAGGTCGATTTGTGTATGATGTCTCAATATACAGGGTGTTTTTTTTTCGACCGTTCAAATTCTACGTAGTGAATGTGTAGGTCATACTCACCAACTTTTACTATGGGGACAAAGTGGAAATCGCGAAACAAAAATCAGCTGTTTCATACATTTCGGCCGGCGTAATGCCGCCAATTTGTATGAAACAGCTGATTTTTTTTTCGCGATTTCGACGTTGTCCCCATAGTAAAAGTTGGTGAGTACGACCTACACATTCACTACGTAGAATTTGAACGGTCGAAAAAAAAACACCCTGTATTTATTTTATTTATTATTAAACATTAAAGACTGATCGTGTGCGTAGCACGCGTGTTGTAGCGTATGTAAATGTCATATTAGATCGCACACCGCTTGCGAGGCGTGCACGTGCGCGTGACGTGCAAGCGGTGTGCCATCTACTATGACATTCCCGTCGCTACAACGCACGTTCACGCGCTGCACCCGCATCCGGTGTAGCTTGGTCTTTACGACACACACACACACATCATCAGCCTATGATAGTCCACTGCTGGACGTAGGCCTCTCCTATTAACTATGCGTATTGACGCATTAGGAGGTAAATGCCCATAATCGCCACGCTGGGCAAGCGGATTGACGATCGCAGTAATGTGTCCGCTATGATGACGCTGCTGCCCATCATCAATCTTTATTAAAAAATGGTCAGTGACACTTCAATCCCTTAGTCGACTCTTACGACACCCGCAGGAGGAATTGGGGTGGTGACAAATTCATTCTTACTGCCGTCACCACACGGCACACGACACAGAAATCTCGATATTAATCAAAGTGTGTGTAAATAGCGTCCACAATACTGCCATTGCCACAATGTGGTTCCTAGAACCGCGTTGTTTGGGTGAAAAATGTCGCTGCGCGTTACCGACGGAGTCGATGCGTGATAAAAATTATACACCGTCTTTTTATTGATTTCCGTTAAATTGGAACATTAATAGAAGTTGCCTGGTATATCGGCTTTTGTTAATTTCTTAAAAAAATTTTTTTGTTCGTTTTCATACATAATAATTGTAATGGCAAGTGTGAGAGAACCTTAAGAATAAGATCTCAGGTGACTGACGGCACATGTCAAATTAAGTAACATTAGGATGTAATAAAGGTTGCAGTACACTTGTTCAGTCATTAAACTTATTTTTTTAATAACTCAATAACAGTAAGAGTTAAGACACTAGTTTCTTAAAGAAATAGATCATTTTTGACCTAAATAAGCTTCCCTTTAATTTAACGGAAATCAATAAAAACACGGTGTATTATTAGTCTGACTACTTTTGTCATTGTAGTAGTTTTAGGAGATTAATACAACTAGCAATGTACAAGTTGCAGAATATTCTCAAAATTACGAGAATATACTTGGAAATTTCCGAGAATTTTCATGAGAATTTAAGTGAAAAAGTGTTACGAAGAATATTGTATTTCACAATTGAGTAAGCAGGGCATAAAATATACATTAAAAGGCATGTATATACAACGGTTTTGACATGATTAGATTGCTTGTAAAATTAAAATTGCTGAGAAGTTTCGCAACTTATGAAACATCTTCTCGATCTCGGTACATTGCTAATTACAACAGCAATAAAATATGAATGTAATAATGTTACATACACTGTATAGTAACAATGGTGTCTGGTTTATTTACCAAATTAAAATGAGACCAATCGCTAACCGTCAGCTTTGAAATAAAAAAAAATCACCAAAATTAATAAAAAAAACATACAGTCGAATTGAGAACCTCCTTCTTTTTTTGAAGTCGGTGGAAAACATTACAGTATTATTTATGTTCAAATCCTCCTACGCGAATTGCAAGCAAATGGCATTGAACTGTTTCTACTAACAATAGCGTTACATGTATATCATTATTCATTATCTATCGCCTACAACGTAATGGATAAGAGATATCAACGGACAAATTACTCTAACTCGGTCATGTCGCCCTGGTAGATTTGATATACTATTTAGTTGATTTGCTTTCACTACATACATTGTATTGTATACTATTTATTATATTTATTGTATTATAAAATATAAACAATAAGTTTGCATGCAATTATTATGTTCGTAGTTCGTCTCTCTGTTTTAAAGATTGTTTCTCAAATTAGAGCTAATTGCGTGAGTGACCGTTTTCATATTTGGTTACCAATTTTTGAATCAAAAACATTTTATTTATTATTTGGTATTTGAGTTCATATATTTTTGACAAAAACGTATTCTGTACATTCAGCCAATTGGAACTAGGCCACATTAGAACCTTGTTAAACTGAAAAGTAGTAAAGAGTTTCTTGCAATTTTATACCTTTATGTTAATAGTCCTTGAGTTTCCTAGGGTTCCAATCGGGTAACTGTTCCTATCTTCCTATGCATACCGCTGCTCATGTCTTGCTTGCTTAAAAATCTTTTTTGCATACACAAAATTAAATAAAGTAGATTGTGGTTAAAGATTTAGTGCAAAACGATAAATCATTTTCTAATAACAACAATAATTTGTTACAGGCAAAGCGACCTAGGTCCGACAACAACACCGATGTATCTGATAGGTAAGTACAAGTTTAGCTGCTTTTTATATTATGAAGGGCAAAAAATGTGACCAGTTCTCAAAAACATTGTGCACATTAAATAAAACTATGAAAACGGATAAACTAGCGTATATTAATTAAATTTAGCTTCATCCCGACGTTTCGAACACTTTACAGGGTTAGTGGTCTGCGGGCGACTGAAAACGGAGGAACTTTGATAGATCTACCTCTATCATAATAAGAAAGATAAGTACAAAACTACCCACCAAGAAAATTATACTAAACCACAGACAATAAAGAGTTTATCCGTTTTCATAGTTTTTTTTTCATGGTTTTTTTTCATCCTCATGGTAATCGAAGAAAATATTTATGATGAATATTATTAATGCTAAATTCGTGAGTTACTGCTTTCCTATTTTGTTACCAATAAGTTTAATGACACACAATTAAATTAATTATTATTTCAAATTTATTTGTGTAACGAAATAGGAAACAAAACAGCCATTTAACAATGTGTATTAATTAATACACAATTTTAAATAGCTGCTCAAGTATTCACGTCATGTGACATTTTTTTTTTCATAAAAAACATATAGAAAGGGTTGTAGGCATTTATTTCGCACCATCTATTCGAAAACATAAACTAGATTAAAAATGTAAATTACTAAAGATGTCATATAGGCAGGTAACTGAAGAAAAAACTCAAAAAAGCCCCAATTTAATCTCTTCAAGCCTCCAAAATATTTAACAATTCCACCTTTACGGGTCCGAATAGAAAGTTTACCAAAATAGTCCTTCAAAGTACTCACGACAAAGACCCTAATCCCTATGTAATCCTTATATTGTTAATACACAACTGCCGTGAAATGCCACCTTAAACGGAACCATACAAAGACACCTCAAGCGATTATTTACCTTATTTAAAAAGAAAACTATACGCAGTAAGGTGTAAAATCGGATGGATTCCAAAATGTACTTACTACTAATATGGTACGTGCTTTTAATACGAGGGATGTTATCACCAGGATCAAAGGAACAATGGATCTCGTGTTACAATTACAATGAGGATGCGTTTTTGCAATTCGCCACTTCAAAATGGGATGGCAGTCAATAGCTCTAGAGGCTGTTGACTGAAGGTGAAGTGAATTAGGAATTTATTAGTCGAATGTGTTGTTCAATCCATTTTATAAAACTGTGGATTAGCGATGTAACGAATACTCGCATTCGCGAATATTCGCATGTTTTAAAATATTCAAATTCGTATTCACATTCGCAAAAAAAATATTATTATTTTCAACTTTATTGCACAATATTGCACATACAAAAGAGTAAAAATGCCGTTGGGCATTTTCTACCAGCATTATCTAATGTTTGTGTATATGTATGTTCTATAATATCCAATATTCGCATTCGCATTCGCGAATATGAAGCGCAAATATTCGCTTTCGCATTGGCGAATATTCCAAAACCGATATTCGTTACATCGTTAATGTGGATGTGCTTTCAACTTGCAAGGGTAACTCAAGCGTTTAGTGATTAAAAATATATCTACACGACCTTAATATCAAGGCAATAATGTTGTGTAGATATATTTTTGGCACCTACACCGTAACGATATCTTTGACGTCGACTGTACATACTTTTTGACAACTGAGGGCCTAGTGTAGGTAATAACTTATAAAAACGTCTCGATCGCATTTACGTTTTCATCGTCATTTGTATGAAATGGCGACGAAAAACGTAAACGCGATCGAGACGTTTTTATGAGTTATTACCTACACTAGGCCCTCTGCTCTAAACGTGAACTTCAGAGCAAAATACGTCACCGAATGTTTCATTAATTTAAATGATTAACACTCAGTTTTTTAACTAAAAATAAATCGCTCAAAACGTGTACCAGTAAGTGGCACCCGACACCCTGTTCCTGCCAAAACGGGTATGGAACCGTCAAAATGTTTGATTTATTGTACAACTATTTATACCTTTTTAGTTTAAAAACGCGATTAAGTTGACTAATATTAGTTCTTACCATGAGTTTTTTAGTTACATTGCGATAGTCGCTGACAACTGCTAAATGTTTATAAATTTGGAATCGTAATAAAAAATCCGGAAAATGATTGAGATTTATAATGATAAAGCTACAATTGTTTTACTGTTTCTCCAATTTTTGGCATCTATAGTAGACAGTTACCACTTACCATTGGAAGGGCCGCGCGTTTGTTTGCCACCAACATAAAATCTAGTGCAGGAACTTTATTAAATCAGCAGCAAAAACTAATAATACTTTTTTGCGAAACTAAATTACAACTGTCACAAAAAAACACAACAATTGTAGCGAAAATCCATTGTAATCATAAGCCAAACCTCATGTCAAGATTTAATTAAAATTGTACTAAACCTTGCGACTAAAACTTACGATGTAATACCGTGCTTTCGTGCTTAGTAAAAATTTTATGTTGGTGGCAAACAAGCATATGGCCCGTCCGATAGTAAGCGGTAGCCGGGAAATTATAGTGAAATCGGGGTCTGATTGGATAATTGTCTCCGTTACTCTAATGGTAATCCTCGAAAAGGCATATCGATCGAAGTTCGTGGTAGAATACCAGCTATGCTATTCTCTTATTCACACATTCAACGCTGCATTCGTCAACGAGCTCGACATCGAGACAGCCTAGTCTAAAATCCTAGCTGTTTTATTTGACATTAGGAATCGAGGCTGTGAGCGAGGTTGTGGGCGAGTTCGTCGCTGTTTTTCGTTAGAGAATACGAAGTTCGTACATTAAACGTCAAACTCTCGACGCAGTGTAGTTCCAGCTCACGCCGCATTCGTCGCCGAGCACTAGTGTCGTTTAAAGTACATTAGTGAATACCATTTTTAGGCTCGCTCGACGCTGCCGTGTCAAATCAAACAGCTAGGATTTTAGACAAGGCTGTCTCGACATCGAGCTCGTTGACGAACGCAGCGTCGAATGTGTCAATAAGAGAATAGCATAGCTGATAGCAAGGCGGTTTCCTTAGTGAATAACACTGCTGATTTCAGGAACCCATAGTAAGGGAGCAAACGTGTAATTTACAACAACCATAGATCACGGTTTTTGTCAAAAAGGTGTTGTAACAGTTACGGTGCTATGTTTGCTATGCACGAGAAGATATATGCCAAATATTTTTGTGTTACTAACGAATGCTTAAAACTTTTTATTAGTTCTTTAAAAATATTTGGCCACACTTTACACGCAAACAAGTATCCAAAACATATTTTGTAATATTTTAAACTCTACATACGAATAAATTGATTTATTTATTTATTCAACAAAGGAGATAATACAGAAAGATGCCTTCATAATGGATAAACATTACAAAATTAGGTTACATTAAGGAGTAGGTACCGATGCTTGCTTGAACTTATACCACTAAGAAGACAAAAAACATAACTAAATTACAAATATGTACATAATAAAATAATAACATTAGTAACAAAGCACTATACGCTTAGCACATGATTGGTATGTCAGTATGTCGCCACGATAAACATTTTCCATCTTTTACCAACTATATGAATAAAAGGGGGATGAATAGTCTATCTCGCGGGTACATACCTATTGTTGCACTGATCCTGTGCTAAGCGTACTATGATAATGATAATACTTAGTCTTAAGCGCGCTTATGGCAAGCGACAAAGTGGGACGTTTTTACTAAATCGCTAATAATTTATAAGGTTATTGTTTCATAAGGAATTAGGAATCAAATCGTGTCTTGTGAATGACTAACAGATTTGATGCGTGTTGCTGACCCAATAAAAACTTGTACACTCCTCTTTTGAAGAACCCCATACTGTAGTCCAACGGGAAAACCATTATTTGATAAAAGATTGATGATGGGCAGCAGCGTTATCATAGTGGACACATTACTGCGATCGCCAATCCGTTTGCCCAGCGTAGCGATTATGGGCATTTACCTCCTAATGCGTCTATACGCATAGTTAATAGGAGAGGCCTACGTCCAGCAATAGACTATCATAGGCTGATGATTATGATGATAAAGATTTCAATTCCGTTCTTATAATGGTAAGCAACAAACTACGTTTTTACAAAACTCACATTCTTTGCTAAAAACTAAAACGTCGGTTACTGCCCACACTGACCAAACTCCAAGTTTTTTCAACCCTTCCACATGGCACTGCCGATTCGGGAGCAAAAACTGTAATTAATATAATCTGTGGCCCTTGACACGTGGGGGCCAAATGGCTTGTAAAAACAGCGGTATTTAGGGTTCCCTAGAAAAAACTGCTACCGCAGAATGTGGGGTAACACTTTCGTACTCAAAATGGCATGGCTTTTTTTGCATACTTAAATCTAATTATAGGTTTGGTTTTTGCGGATAACAACTCGTGGTAGCATACGATTTTGAATAAAAGAAGATAAAACGGTACCTAATAAATTAGGTACTATTCTTATAAAATTACTATTGAAGAGGTATAGTTTTCAGTAATAAAACAAAAATACTGTTTCTTACACGGTTTAATAAATAGAATCACACCATCATCAGCCTATGTTAGTCCACTGCTGGACGTAAGTCTCTCCTATTAACTATGCGTATATGCGTATGAGGTAAATGCCCATAATCGCCACGCTGGGCAAGCGGATTGGCGATCGCAGTAATGTGTCCACTGTGATGACGCTGCTGCCCATCATCAATTTTTTATCAATGAATGGTAAGTGACACTTCAATCTCTTAGTCGACTCTTACGACACCCACGGGACGAGTCGGGATGGTGACAAATGTATTCTTACTGCCGTCACCACACGGCATAAAATAGAATAGAATTATATTTTGATTAGGTAATGAAAAAATACTATTTTTTTATTTATTAGAAATTATTCACTTTCGTTATTAAAAGTAGTTCATGGAAAAGTAATTGGATTCTTTTGAAGTCAAGTCTAATCGACTGAACTATACGGAATTTCCTGTTGCGAGGAGATAGTACAACATTATGACACAAGTGCGAAAAAGATGAGATTCCTTTTTGCACGACAAATTTTTTAACCGAATTTCTCGTTGGCACCGGGTCGGCAGTCGGGTTCTGATGATGGGATCTTGGAGAAATCGGTTGAAGTCGGTTTTTTATTTATTTTTTATTGGTGATTATTATGAGAGCCCCTAGTAATATAGGCACAGCTATTAGAGCATCATAAGTCATAAGCGTATGTCTAATTGCACTGTCAATCACGGAACCCTCAAGCCTCGAACGTCAAGACCGGGGTGGGTTCAAAGCGTCATTGTTCCGCCACTCGCTCAGACGCACAATGAACAAACACGTGCTTACGTACTTATGTTTGCCTGGTATTGTTGAGTATTTATTAAATTAAGATAGAGTGAAATTGTTTGTTTGGTTGCGTTGAGTCATACATATTCAGTTTAACTGCATTTCTTAGATAATCTTTAAAATAATTAGTATTAATTAGCAGTAATCGGAACTATGGGTGAAAAACTTTAAAAAATGGATGAATGGGAACAATTTAGCCAAGAAAACACCGAATATTCTTGAAAAAATCTGTGTCCAATTATTATCTTGAACAACATCTTACAATGTTTGGCTATGTGGGTGGGTACAAAATTCGTTCGTTTCACATAACGTAATTCGTCAAAATTTGTTGATTTCGTAGTGATAGAATGAGCATTCGCTCGTTTGGTGTAAACACACCGTAAAATATATGTAGGTATATTTTATGGATATATTTGCTCTTTCATGTCCACTTTGACAAGATTTGTTAAAGGTTTGCATCCAAAGTTCAGATCTCTATTAATTAGATACACTCAAAGACTGAAAAAATAGTACCTACTCTACCCCTTACTCTACCCATAATAAATAATCTTGATACAATTTTTCAATTATTCATAACAATTGCTAAGTATTTGTTTCACAATGGACAGAAACCGTATTTCAACTCATTAAGAATACATATTTAGATGTGCTATTATTGACATTATACGTGTTAATGCGTTTGTAAATCTTAGATTTATTAAATTAATAATATCTACGTGTAAAAAAGTCTCAACACTCTCAATTTAGTTATGTAAGAAAGAACACTTAACTTAATAAAAAATAACTGAATTTTGTATTAAAAATTGGCGTACCTACCTAAAAAATATGAAAACGGTAACTCACGCATTAGCGCTAATAAATTGTGTAAGAACTTTTTGAGAACTGTTCATAAACTTAATGCTTTTAGATTTTGTATAGGACGGCATAAAAATCCTGTAAAAAAAAAGTAGTATGTACATTTACTTATTTTGCACATGCATACTACGAACGTAACTAGACCAAGTAAGTATAACTAAATACTAACGAGTAAATTCCTAAATCTCGACAGCGATCAAGGCAAGCCCGTTAAAACATAAAACTAAAAATGTGACATCTAAATCATTGCGCACCATATGGAATGTGAGGACACTACCTATTAAATCTTTGAAGTCTTTTGTCAGAACGTTTGTTCGTTTTACGATTCCTAAAAAAAGGTTAAAAAGCGTTAGAAAAGCTTTCAATTAAAAAGATAGTGACAATAGTGCAAACATTAACGTTCTTTTGATATCCGATAGCGTTGGGGCTTGGAACCGGCGGCAAAAAGCAAAGTGACACTTGAATAAAGCGGGACTAATATAAACAGTATTTTTACACAAAGACTAGTTGTATTTTGGTATTTAGTAAAGCTCATAAGTCATAAGACAATAGTACTTTATCAGTTACGCCGAACTTATTAAGTTTAATAATACACTTATTGATGGCGAAGTAAACATGAGATCGAATTTAATATGATTTATAACCTTCTCAAAAATAACTTAGTGGTGACAGCAGTAGGCAATAATACATTTGTCACCATCTCGCCTCTTCCAGTGGGTATCGTAAGAGTCGACTAAGGGATTGAAGTGTCATTGACCACAACCTAGATTTTAGTAGATTAGAAAATGTGACAAATACCCAAGTATAAATTGACCTACTTCGTATAGGTAATGCAGTAAACTATAAATTAATTATCCCTAATAAACTTGAGGTTTTTTGCACAAATTTTGGTAAACAAGGGTAACCTTAAGTCGGTCATACTCACTTATTTTGAAATAGGACCTAAATAATCAGTTAATCACGTATCAAAAAACTCTCAACCAAGACCTACTTCGTAAATTGACAATACGTGTTATGTCAAATACATATTACAAATCAATTAATCAATCAACAAATCGCAATGAAATATTCAAATAGAAATTAAAACAGGTGCTTCGCTAAAACGTTGTCATAACCGGCGATTATCATAAATTTAAATGTTTATGCAAACTATGAAGGTGCGGTAAAATTAACATTTGCTTAACATACGCATGAAATTTTAATTTGGTTTGATGAGCAGTGACTAATTTGGTCAAAGGGGATCGTGTGTCACCGTCACACGCGACATGATCGCCTGGTACTCCACAATTGATAACGAACTAAATTACGTATAATCGTAACACGTGTAACTATTTGTCAGATAAACGCAGAGGGGCATCTGTTTATTAAACTGTTTATTTTAATCACAAATAAACATGGCGTTTTATTGAATTGAGCTTGATTGGAGCAATCTGGGCTTTTTGGTTGTTTACTGACGTCAAATCTCCGCCATTAGTCAAGCTATCATTTTACATTTTACGTCCCTTTTTCGGTTTACACCCGCCTTTTTCCTTCCGAGTGCTTTATTGTTTATAAATGGAAGCGTCTTCGTAAATAGACCACTTTTAAGTGTTTTTTGCGTGTTAAAAACGGCAGCTTCTTTCATTTCGTCTTAACTGTACTTTTATTTTTTTTATAGATTTATCTACGTGTGTTACCATGGGCCGGGCTTTTACGAAAATCGGTAATAATACCCATTACTGGCAATCAGCAATCAAGTATTAAGAGTTGACATATTTTCTTCCAGTGATGAATGTAACGCGTGTACTGCTGAGTTTAATTAGAGTTGGAGTCTGCGAATGGCTGCGGACTGTATTATGAAGTGCTAATTAACGATTCATTTTGAAGCATCGCCGGCATCGCTTCTCACTGAACTATTCTTAGAAAGTTAATGAACTACTCTTAAAATTTGAATTTTAAATCAAATAATGCTTACGTTTTGGCTAAAAATCTGCATCGCATTCCTCTGTTTTAATGAAAGCCTGTATCATGGTAACAGTGTAGAATATACAGGGGGCAAGACTTGCTTCTAAATTATCGGCCGCAGCAAGTGTTCAAACTCATCCCTTTTACTTTCAGACTATCGGGCGAAGTCAACCAAAGCCCTTGCGAGTCAGAGTCAACATCAGACTCGCCGCCATCCCTGCTCCAAGACACAACTCTACCAGCGCTGCTAGTATCCGGAGCGTCCACCATTTTCCAGACCACGACGACGTCAGCCAACTCCGCGCTCAACGCAGCTGTAGATAGCTTATGCTTGCCTGGTACCTCGGAGGACTGTAGCCTAGCGAACGGATGCGCGACATCGCTCGGCTTGGCCCTACCGCTCACGACCGGTGGGCTTTGTACTACCTCCTCACCATCGACGGTCGCCTGGTTGATGAATGAAGATAGCACGGGTAATTCATGTTTTAAAAAGTTGCACGCTTCAGTTCTGAGAGCGAACGTGATCAAATGCAAAATCAAGCTTGTTGTTTAAAAATTTACGACCGCTTGAGCAAAACAATCATCTTGTTAAGAAATTAATGTGGGGTCCCGCTACACAGTTGTTTAAGCTTTGGTATAACTGTTTTATTTGCTATGTATTTTATGTGACTTGTCTTTGGTTGACATTTTTAGTGGCGTTCCTCAAGTTTGAAAAGAGAGGAAGTTTGTTAAAATCAGTATAAAATAGGCACGCATGTAAATAATAGGCATCTCAAGCAAAATTTATTGTCAGATAATGAGGAATTTTAAATTATAATCATACCAATTATGAGACAATGCTGGCCAAAGCCTGTAAAGCCAAGGCCCAAAACAGTTGTCTTGAGCATTCTCCCAGTCAGGCGTACTACCGCAAACTTCCAAATTCGTATATTTCAAGCAATTTCTAGGATTTTTCTCTGTCACTCAAACGAAGGCGTCACTAGAGAGAGAGACAAATCCTCGAAATTCACGAATTTCGTTTTTCGCGGTAGGGGCGCAGATTAGTAAAAACCTAACATTTTATGTGTCCCTGGTCAGGTGGTGGCGTCAAGAGCGAGGTGCGCAGCCCGGGGCTGTGCGAAGCGGACGTCGCGCTGTACGGCGAAGCGTTGCCGTACGACCAGTCCGCGCTGCCGTATCAATATTATAACAGGTACCTACTGGTTATGCTGCCCTGGTGTTTGTCATATCATGCGCTCATGTGACGTAGTCGATCCTGAGTCCTTGGTTCAGCCCGGTCAGCACATCATTGAGTGCGAGATAGCTCGCGCTGCGACAAACTCATGTCGCGGCTGTCAAATTTATATTTCTAGCCGTCATTTTCTCGATTTTGGTAGCACAAGTTAACAGCTCGAGAAATTAGTTCCATGCGAAAGAGTCATCCCGCGGGCGACATAACAAGTATTGCCATTTATGTGTGGGACTAACTTTTCTTTCCTAGCAACACTGAATCGGTATAAATAATGTTGAATGATGAGTGAACAGCAAGCTTTAAAAATGTAACATCTCTAGTCACGATAACTTTGTCTTGTTCACGTAGTATAAAGATTAAAGAGATAGGACATTTTAATATGAAAATGTCAAAGTGTCATAATTATAATCTGTCGCATGACATTTGTAGATTGTGTTTGGTGGCGATATTTTAATAAATGGCTCATGAACGTAAAATTTAAGTTAATTATAGCCTTTTATACTCTTTATACGTTACTTAGGTACTGTGGATGTTAGTTACGATTATTTACATTTAAACCGTATATTTTTTGAAATTCATGTTCATAGTTCTTTAATAAAAATGTATGTTATGAATTATATTTCAGTCATCGGAGCCCAATAATAATACAAAGCAAGAACAAAACCCATAGTTTCCAGAGGGAGAATGTGAATCCGGAAAAGATGAAGTACCTATATTGGGTCAAACTCCAAAAAATAAATATATCGGGTCTTCGAATTACTAGCAGGTATTTCGATGAAAGCTTGTACAAATCATTTAAGTTTATAATGGAAATATGAGGGTTTCGTTTTCGTACCCGATACACGCGTTGATATATCGGATATCCTCCATATACCAACTTAATTATTAAGGTCAAGTATGGTCAAGAAAAGTAACACCTTAAGTTACATACATCGCGTCTGATAGTATTATGTATAGTAAAAATCATACTACGATTATTTATTCGATCTGCAGGTTATTTTTGCGGAGCTGTCAATAAAGCATGGTATTAATCAATTATTCATACTGTTTAAAGATATGGCGCAAACTGAAGAAAAAGGTTCGCGTTCAGCAAATCGAATTCCACAACAGCCTTGAAGGCGGCTGCTGGGTCGCGCTCTGCAGCTCGTCGTGAACAAGAGTACGCTTGGCGCCAGAGCTCGTGGCGCAGCCTGCGTTTGGTTGGGTGGTTTTAAAGCATATCGTTGAAGTTAGAGCCCACGGGTGTA